>PVHP010016813.1:0-35329 GCA_004024765.1 Zapus hudsonius | reverse complement strand
TGTCATGGTTTGATCCAGGTGTCCCCCACAAACAAATGAATATGTTCTGATAGATTGATTCTCAGCTGATGGCAGTTTGGGTTTTACAACCTCAGATGGAGCTGTGTTGTTGGGGGCAGGTTTATGGGGATTATAAACCAGCTTCCCCTTGCCAGTATTTAGCACACCTTCCTGCCGCTGTTTGCAGTGTTGTGGTAGAGGTGATGTCCAGCCCTCTGCTCATGCCATCATTTTCCCTGCCAGAATGGAGTCTCCCCTCGAGTCCATAAGCCAAATAAACCCATTCCTCCACAAGCCGCTTTTGCTTGGGTTCTTTCTGCACAGCAACTAGAAAGCTGACCACAACAAGGTATTACCGTACCTGACTTTAAAACATACTACAAAGCCATAATAACTAAAACAGGATGGTATTGGCAGAAAAACAGACAGTCTGACCAGTGGAATAGAATTGAAGACCCAGCCTTTAATGCAAGTAACTTCAGGTTCATAGTCTTCGATAAGGGTGCCAACAATGTATGCTGGGCCAAACATAGCATCTTCAACAAATGGTGCAGGACAAATTGGATAAACAAGTATGAAAAATGAAAATAGACCCACTCCTTTCACCATGCACAAAAATCAACTCCAAATGGATTAGAGACCTCAATATTAACCGTACAACCCTAAACACCCTGGAAGAAAAAGTAGAAGGAACCCTATGGGAGATAGGAGCAGAGAAAACTTCCTGAGCAAATCTCTAGTAGCCCAGGAAGTGCAACAGTCAATTAACCAATGTGACCTAATCAGGCTTAAAAGCTTCTGTACAGACAAAAATACTGTTATCAGAGTCAATAGACCCCTTCAAACTGGGAGATGATTTTCACCAGCTACAACTCAGACAGAGGCCTAATTTCCAGACCCTACAGAGAACTAAAAAAAAAAAAAAAATAACAAAAATCCAAATTGCCCCCTCACAAAATGGGGCACTGATCTCAACAGAGAATTCACGGAGGAGGAAACACACATGGCGTTCTCTTACCTGAGGAAGTGCTCAGCATCCTTAAGCAGTAGGGAAATGCAAATCAAAACCACAATGAGATACCACCTTTCCCCAGTCAGAATGGCAATCATAAAGAAAACCAACAACAATCATTGCTGGTGAGTTTGCGGGAAAAAAAGAACCATCATTCACTGCTGGTGGTATTGCAAACTTGTTTAACCGCTATGGAAAGCAGTGTGGAGACTCTTGATCAGAATGGATATAGAACTACCAATGGACCCAGCTATCCCTCTACTAGGCATCTATCCACAAGATGTCACATCTCGACACAGAAACATTTGTACAACTATATTTATAGCAGCTCAATTCATAATAGCAAAGAACTGGAATCAACCCAAATGCCCATCCAGGGAGGAATGGACATTAAAACTGTGGAATATTTACACAATGGAATTTTACTCAGGTGAAAGGAAAAATGATATATTGAAATTTAGGAAAAAATGGTCTGACTTTGAGCAGGTCTTACTAAGCAAACACTCAAAAGAACAGAGAATTGAACGCTGCATATTCTCCCTCATATGCGGTCCTTAACCAGGATAACTGCAAATTCTACGCAGACTAGTAGAAAGCAGTGAGTGGTTATGAATGAGGGGTAAGGGGTGAGGGGAAGGGAATGGCTTAAGCATGAGGCTGAACCAAATTAGGTTCAAAAACATAAAATCCTCATAAGCATACTATAACCTATTGAGCAAGTAGTGGGTGTTGACAGTCAAGAGGGGCCATGAGTAGTAGGGGAGAGAGTCTAAGCCTGTGAATAATTGATCAGTCTGACAACCCCTGGTCCTAGCCACCGGTTCCTTCCCTCACTGACCTTTTGACCAAAGTGACCCATGGGTTTCCAAAAACAAGGCAGAATTCTGTCAAGCTCCTGAATGACCTCCCTAGGCCTGAGGCAAAACCCTGTTGCTGAAGAAACTACAGCATGCCATTGATCCGCATCGAGAGACCCTTCAAGGTCCGGAATGGTATCCAGCCCCCAGATGGTAGTTAATGCAGTGCTGAAAGGCACTGCACAAACTGCCAGGGGAAGCTGATCAAAGATGCTGGAGTGAGACCACTGGCATGAAACATAGACTATGGCCATGAGTAGGCTGAAGACACCTCCTACTGGGAGAGAACATCGAACCAAGAAAGGAGCACTAGTGCAATGGAGGAGCCTGGGCGTGGGGGAGACAATCAACAGCTTTTAAATTCGGCCAAATATTCCACTTAGTGAGGGGAAGCCCGTGACTGGAACTGGGTTCATGTGGGCAAGCAGCCGGCTTCCGGGGGCTGGAAAGCAGCCAGGTCCCAGGCGGAAAAGGCATCCGGTGTGGGAAAGCAGCCGGTTCTGGGCAGAAAAGGCAGCCAGGTCCCGGGGCAGGAAAGCAGCTGGGTCCCGGAGGGGCAGGAGAGCGGCTGGGTCGGGTACCAATGGGGCGGGAGAGTGGCCAGGTAGTGTCCCAGCGGGGCAGGAGAGCTGCCGGGTTGGGTCTCGGCAGGGCTGGAAAGCATCAGGCTCTTGTAAATTCTCTAGTGGAATATTTTGGATGCACAATAAATGCATAACTATAATACTTTGTTTTTAATAAATGAAACAAGTGTTATAGAGTGGGTTAATAACATATTTTAGTTCAATTCATTTCTTTGATGGTTATTTCTTTAGTTTTTTTTTTAATTTTTTACAATTTCCGTGCATCTGTATGGTGCCTATTGAACACCCATCACTCTCTTTAAATATGTCTTCTAGTATATTTAAGAATTTTCACTAGAATTTAATGTTATATAATTGTTACAGTTTTTGAAATCTATTTTTAATATGACACTCATAATATTTATAGATTTTTCTTTGGGAGTCTTATATTATTTAATTTTGGCCTTTTTCTTGGCTTCCAAATTTTCTAAGTAAAGTTTTCATCTGTACATTAGTGCTTAACTGGTTTTATAGAGAACTCAATAAATAAAGGATGTGTAATCAATGCAATTCTTGGAAGTTTGATAATACATATGTTCTAAGTGTTAGGAGTGAAGTATGAGGTAAAGGTAAATCAAGTGAGAATTATAATGTGCCTTAGCACAGAATATTGAAGGACTATCATTAAACTCCCTATTTTAAGTGCTATGTTTTGGACATCATTCTGGAGTACGTAGCACAATGGGAGTGTTTGGCTGCAGTCCCTGAAGGCTTGATTTAGAATTGAGAACTGCAATCATCAAGGGGTGAAAGGGATCCGTTAAGTTGCCTGCCATAAATATCTATTTGCTTTTGAAATTTGACTGACTTCTAAACATTTGCACTGTCCTGTGAAAGTGTTTTGGAGATTTATTTCAGTTAGAAAAGTGAGGCTGTGGCAAGGTAACCACACTGAATCTTCACCAAGCACTGCAGTCCCTCTCTCCCCCATACACTACAGAAGCTCATAAGATGTCCTCTGGAGGTTTCTTATCAGTTTAGAATCAATCCTCAAAAATGCTTCTCACTCCACATAATAGTTCATTTTAACATTTTATTTTCCAACTGTTTAGTTTTCAATCTTAGATACAGTCCACAATTTTTATTGTTTACTCCCTTCTATTGGGGCAATTCCAGACCATGTTTGGGATGATAGGAATGGGTGAGTCAGCAGCCTAATATCTGTGAAAGTAGATTTCAGTGGCACCATTCTTAGACGAAGAATAATGTTTGCCTTGTACATACATAGGTGGGGAAGCTATTTAAATGCACTAGCATTCATACACTTCCTCAAACACTTTGTGCAATAACTGCAGTAACTGAATATTTAACTTCTCTATTTGTATGTATAAACATGACATTGAAATACCCATAGAGTCCAGCTGCTAACATGTCCCATAATTCCTTATCCAATGGTCCTCAAGGAAACAGGTTTCATCTGCATACAGGAAAATAATGGCTCCAGAAACAATGCCAATCTTTAACAGCTATAGCCTGTCACTTTGATATTAAGAGAACCATTACAGCAAGGTAAACATTAAGATAAGATCTGAATGCAGGGCTTTGAGGACTGCTTTACCAAGGGGATACCCATCATTTTCTCTATTGGTAGAAAGGAAGGCTGTGGTGAGGGAAGACCTTACCCAGATCCTGGAGATTCAGAGGTCCTTCTTCTAGGAAGCCATATGGGGAAGAGAGAGTTGGACTTTGATTCAGTTACTTTTATGACCTGGGCCAGGTAAGTCAGAGAGGCAGCTGGTTGTTCCATACCTGACCAATATATTTCAGAGGGGGGTTAGGCAGAGAATCTGTGGAACTTGCCTGAAAGTAAGATTTAACTGTCACAATTCTGCCCTCTAAAAAATAATCCTATTGCTGTTAGGGTATTGGGGTACAGAATCAAAAAAATCTCTAGAAAAAAGAACATATATGTTCTAAGAAAAATTCAAACGAGAATACCCATTTTCATCTTGCTGGAGGCAAGGCAAAACTCGGACTGGGGAGGGGTTAAAGAGGAGCATGGCAACATTGTGTGGGGTCTCTCTCCTAAATTTCTACATTTCTCATCTCTCTGGAGGTCACCACAACTGCTGTTGGTGGATGGGGATGATGATTCTCGGTCTACTTCCTGCTTAATAGACCATGAAGTTATGTCAGTTGGGGGTATCACTCAGAGAGGGGAAGGTCCCTACCTAACTCCGGAGAGAGACCTGTCAACATACGTCACATTGCCAGGATTTTGTCCTGTCTAACATTGTGAGGCAGGAAGTGGGGAGTGCTCCATATAAGGTGTCCAATGTAGAGCAGTCCAGGGTAGACGGTGCTGGATTTTTGTCCACCATGGAAAACTCGAGATTTATTTTCAGAATTGTTTATCAAATGGCATCATAGCATCCAATATGGTCTGAGTCTGTTCCTATATGGATTGTAAAGCAGATGACACAGAGGCTGAAATCATTACGATGTAGCCATTGTCTGAGCTTGAGGTCATACCCTGAAGCGGGGAATATATCTTAAAGCATTAGTTATTGAGTGGCAATAGATTTGAGATACCTAACATATGACAATTGTTTAAATAAAATCCTAGATAGAGACTCTGTGATTATCCACAATACTCTGGTCATTGTTGAACTGGAAGAGCTGAGTTTTTCAATGATAACCATAGGTGAATCTGTTTCTGAAAGAGAAAACATTTGACAACCAATGTTGTTACTTTAACCTTGGATATTAAATAATCTGATGTACAGTAGAGAGCCTTATAAACATAAGAAAATTTTATGTTTTACCCATGACTTAAATTTTATAAAGCTTAAATAAGCTATTTCAACATATTTTACCTAACAGTAGGATAGAGGCCTCAATGATTGAAATTAAATCTTTTAAGTTACATAAGTCTGATGATGACCATTTTAATAGAATTAGCATGAACAAATAAAAAATCTTTTTTTAAACCACAATGTCTTTAGGTATGAGAAACTTATCTTAGGAAATTAACACTAGTAAACAACCTTTATCTTAAAAACTCAGTTTTCCCAATAATTAACACATTGACAAAGAAATATAGCAAGTTTGGTTGAGTACCTTAGAGAGTCCTTTTTTTCATATTCCTTAAACCATGAACAATTTAGTATTTGTGAACTGTTAATGAGTAACCTTAACCATAAAACTTAGTTTTTTTCCAATAGTTAAAACCTTAACATCTAGAATAGGGTATTGGAAGAGCCTGGCAAAATTTTCCTTTTGGGACAGTTTTCATAAATGTGTCTCCCCCTCTATCCACCAAGGAAGAAGTCCATGGAGGTGTCCCTTTTTCCTGAAAGAGATTCTTTCCCTAAGCAAACTTTTCTGTTGATGATGCTTTCCCCATGTCACACCCTAAGAGGCCAGTCTCCAAGGTCAGGTTTTCTCCTGAACTCCCCAGCACATATGTATGAGCACACAAGTTGCTTATATCACAGCATATGAGCATGTGTCCCCCTGAGACTAAAGTTAACCCTAAGTATAAAGATTCACATGTTACTCTTGTATTAGTTGGGTTAATTGGTTAATCGCTCAACTGAAGAGTGCTGGGACCCCATTTCTTCCTCCCCCTTCTGTGAGAGGTTGGTATGTGGATCCTCCTTAGTCTGTGAGCATTTCAGAGTGGCTTTGGGAATTACAGCAACACACACATACACACACAGACACACACACACACACACACACACCTACATGTGTATATGAAATATAAGATCAAAGATGTGGACTATCATATTTGGTAAAGCATGTCTGATCTATAAAACATGCACTGGATTATAGATGTTACATTCTTTAAAAGGAAACTGAGCCCATTTATTTTATACTTCTCATCACCTTATATTTTCACTTAATAACATTCTATCACCTTTTCAAGGTCTCTCAGTAATCCCTTTCTTTATTTCTGTCAATTATATTGAGAGAGCTCCCTCCTTTAATAATGTCCTTTCTTACTACCTTCTAACAATACCATTGCTTATTTTCCTTCATTAAAGTTTGACTGAATTCCTTCTTATTAATCACTTCACAACACATCTAGCATTCAAAATTTCCTTTTATCAACATTATAGAGACACTATTAGGACTTGAATTCAAAAATGGAAGTAATGATAATAGGGAGAAAAAATTATATCAGGTGTTGTCAATACCTTACTCATCTGATTTCCTTATGAACAGCTCTATGGCAATAACTGTTTTGATTCTGATATACATCTTAGGTGAGGCTAATGGCTAAAACTTATCAAATATAAGAGATATTGCACCAAATTCACCTAGCTCCTTATCAAATAACAGAAAACAAGTAATCCACTATCAAAAGAATTAGACATTTTTAATATAATATCTCTGTGAATGTAATTTTAAGAAAATTAAAAACCATATTTTGTGCCGGGCGTGGTGGCGCACGCCTTTAATCCCAGCACTTGGGAGGCAGAGGTAGGAGGATCACCATGAGTTCAAGGCCACCCTGAGACTATAGAGTAAATTCCAGGTCAGCCTGGACTAGAGTGAGACACTACCTTGAAAAACCAAAGGAAAAAAAAAAGAAAGAAAAGAAAAGAAAAAGAAAACCATATTTTGTATTTATCAGCACATATGTATAGATTCTATAATCTATGTATTTAAGATATCTCCTGTTAATAATTTTATGATGTACATTTTAAAAGAGCAAAGACAAAACATAATGGTTCCTGAGATAAATGTCATCAACACGTTTACCATATCTGAAAATGATTTTGTTACCTTTAAAATTTTTGATTATATCTGACAAATCACCCTTGGTAGAATTTCCAAAAAATGGTCCAGGAAGGTTGCATAAAATGAAGTCTGTATCACAGTTAGGAGAAGTAGCAGAACAGGGGTTTTTTTTGGAGAAATGCTTTTATTAAAAATATATAAATTGATGGAATTTTATCATATTTAAAAATTGAGGTTCTTGGTGTGTCTCCCCTCATTTTCATTAAACTTTTTAAAAATACTTATTTATGTGAAAAAGAGAGAGAGACAAAGATTGAGAGAGACAGAGAGAGTTAAGGCACACCAAATCCTACACACATATTCTAGATGCATGCACCGCTTTGTGCATGAATATTGGGGAATCGAACCCAGGCTATCAGGTTTTACAAGCAAGCACTTTTAACCACTGAGCAATCTTTCCAGCCCAAAGCTCTTCTTTTTAATTTCACATATTGTTTCCTTAGACTTGAGTAACAGAACAGTTTTACAACTAGGAAAGAACTTTTGAATAACCCAGAAGGAAGAATCTTTTTATTAACCCACTAAACATAAGAAACCTGTGGTCCCCCTTCCTTAGAACTGTAAATATCAAGGATATCACATGCATGATGAGGCTTAACCCATTTTAATATCTGTATGAATAAGTATTTTACAGAAAGAAGCCTTATAAATTGACTAGAACTTAAATTAATTGAATTTAAACAAGTAAAATCAAGTACTTATTTTTTTATTGTGCATAATGAGTTACATTATTTAATGGGCAAACAATGAGTTGTTATCCCCAGTTCCCCTATGCCCCTCTTGCCCATCCCCAATCAGCTTGATATCCTTCTCTGTGGGCAGTCTGGATCAGTCCTTGGGGCAGGGGACCATGGATAGCCTAGGAGTCAGCCTGATTCCACCCTTGTATGTTGTCACTGGGGGGTGGGGGGCATGCCTCTGGATATTCTCTCCCAACAAGGCTCTCATAATCTTTCTGCCCCCTCTTGTGCTCAGTTCCCTGAGTCCTGGTGTGTGAGTATTAAGGCTGCTTCATTGTTGAGAACTTAGGGGTGTTTGTACTTCTGCTTTAGGTTGTGTTGAAAGTCACAGTTGTCTGTCTCACTGGCTTATCCTGTGTTGACTGAATGGCTGTGGCTGTGGGTCCCTTGTTCATACCACCACTCTCTGAGGGGTTCCATATGGATCTTCCATGGTATGTCTTGGGTGGCTCATCTCTTGCCAGGATCTCAGCTATCAGCCTGCGGTCTGTTGGTAGGATTAGGTGGGCACATCTCTCTCACTGCTTTCTGAAAGATACAAACACAATCTCTATCAGAGAGTGAGATCAGTATAGGTTAACTAAGATACACATTTCTGAATTAGCTAGATTCTATTTTTTGTAGCCTCTTCGTCAATCGCTCACTTAGTGCATCTCTCCTTGAGGGCCCAAGAGTCTGGCTCCCAGTGCATATCACCCTAAGTCCCCAGTACCAGTTAAGGGCTCCCTCTCACTAAGTGGAATATTTGGCTGAATTAAAAGCTGTTGATTGCCTCCCACAGGCTTTGTCTCCTCCATTGCACAGTGCTCCTTTCTTGGTTCGCTACACTCCCAGTAGGGAGTGTAGTCAGCCTACTCATGGTAGCAGACTGGGTTACATGCCAGTGGCTCTCTTTACTCCAGCTGTAGTTGACCAGCTTCCCCTGACAGCATATGAGAGAAAATATGCGGTGTTTGGCTTTCTGTTCTTTTGAAAGATCGCTTAGTAGGATCTAATCCAAGTCAGACCATTTTTCTCTAAATTTCAATATATCATTTTTCCTTTCAGCTGAATAGAATTCTATAGTGTAAATATACCAAAATTTTGTTATCCATTCCTCCATGGAAGGGCACTTTGGTTGATTCAAATTCTTGGCTATTGTGAATTGGGCTGCTATAAACATAGTTTCCACTAAAGTCTGTATCCTGAATGTGACATTTTGCAGGTAGATGCCTAGTAGAGGGATAGCTGGGTCCATTGGTACCTCTATATCCATTCTGTTGAGGAGTGCCCACAGTGCTTTCCAGAGCAGATGAACAAACTTGCAATCCCACCAGAAGTGTATGAGGGTTCCTTTTTCCCCACATCCTTGCCAGCAATTATTGTTGTTGGTTTTCTTTATGATTGCCGTTGTGACTGGAGTAAGGTGGAATCTAATTGTCGTTTTTACTTACATTTCCCTGATACTTACTTAAGGATGCTGAGCACTTTGTCAGGTGAGTAAAGGCCATATGTGTTACCTCCTCTGTGAATTTTCTGTTGAGATCAGTGCCCCATTGTGTGAGGGGTCCATTTGAGTTTTTGTTATTAATTTTTTTTAGTTCTCTGTATGTTTTGGAAATTAGGCCCCTGTCTGAGTTGTATCTAGCAAAAATCATCTCCCAGTTTGATGGGGGTCTATTTGCTCTGAGTATGGTGTTTTTGTCTGTACAGGCACTTTTGAGCCTGATCAGGTCCCAATGGTAAAGTGAATGTTTCATTTCCTGGGCTACTATGGATTTGCTCTGGAAGTTATTCCCTAATCCTATTTCATGTAGGGTTTCTCCTATTTTTTTCATCCAGGGTGTTTAGGGTTACATGGTTAATATTGAAGTCTCTGATCCAGTTGGAGTTGATTTTAGTGCATGGTGAAAGGAGCGGGTCTATTTTCATTTTTTTACATGTGTTTATCCAATCTATCCAGGACCATTTGTTGAAGATGCTATTTTTAGCCCAGCATACATTTTGGCACCCTTGTCAAAGACCAAGTAGCTGAAGTTACTTGCATTAAAGACTGGGTCTTAAATTCTATTCCAATGGTCAGTCTCTCTGTTTTTCTGCCAATACCATGCTATTTTAGTTACTGTGGCTTTGTAATATGTTTAGAGTCAGGTATGGTGATACCTCCTTCATAAGTTTCTTTTTGTTGCTGTTGTTGTTCAGAATACTTTTAGCTATTTGAGTTTTTTTGCCCTTCCAAATAAATTTTGAGATTATTTTTCCCATGTCTGTGAAAAAGGAGGTTGGAATTTTTATTGGCATGGCATTGAATCTGTATATTGCTTTTGGCAGGATTGCCATTTTTAATATATTGATTCTCCCTATCCATGAGCATGGAATGTCTTTCCATCTTACCACATCCTTCTCTATTTCCTTCTTGAGTGTTTCAATATTTTCCTTATATAAGTCTTTCAGTACCTTGTTTAGTGATATTCCATGGTATTTGATTTGCTTTGAGGTTATAGAGAATGGGACTGTTTCTTTGGTGCCTTTTTCAGAATGTTTGTCTTCTATATATAGAAAGGATACTGATTTTTGTGTGTTACTTTTGTACCCTGCCACTCTGCTGAAGGCATTGATCACCTTCAGGAGTTTACTCATAATGTTCTTTGGGTCTGATATATATAGGATCATGTCATTTGTGAAGAGGTATAGTTTTATTTCTTCCTTTCAATTTTGTATTCATTTTATTCTATTCTCCTGTCTTATTGCTTGGGCTAGAACTTCAAGCACTATGTTAAAGAGCAGTGGTGAGAGTGGAAACCCCTGTCTTGTTCCTGAATTAAGCGGGAATTCCTTGAGTAGTTCTACATAGAGGATGATTTGTGCTTTAGGAGATCTGTATATTGTCTTTATCATTTTGAGGTATTGGCCGGCTATGCCTATTCTTTCCAGGGTTTTGAACATGAAGTGGTATTGAATTTTGTCCAAGGCCTTCTCTGCATCTACTAAGATGACCATGTGGTTTTTGTTGTTTAGTCTATGTGTTGGATTGTATTTATCATCCTTCATATGTTGAACCATCGTTGCATCACTGGGATGAAGCCGGCTTGCTCAGGGTGAAATATCTTCTTGATATGGCTTTGTATTTGGTTGGCTATGGCTTTGTTTAGGATATTTGCATCCATGTTCCTCAGGGATATGGGATGGTAATTTTCTTTTCGTGTTACATCCTCGCATAGTTTGGGAATTTGGGAGATGCTAGCTTCATAGAAGGAGTTTGGGAGCCTACCCTCTTTTTCTATGCCCCTAAAAAGTTTCTAAAAGAGAGGTTTCAGTTCTATGATGAAGGTTTGGTAGAATTTGGCTGAAAAACCATCTGAACCTGGGCTTTTTTGTTTGGGTACGTTCTTTATTACGGGCTCAGTCTCTGTGATTGTGATAGGATTGTTTAGCATATTTATCTGCTCTGAGCTGAGCTTTGGTAGTTGGTAGGTGTCCAGGAATTTATCCATTTCTTCCAGGTTCTCTAATTTTGTGGAGTAGAGGTTTTGGTAGTATGACCTGATTATACTTCCAATCTCTTCAGGATCTGTTGTGTCCTCACCCTTGTCATTTCTGATTTTGTTGATTTGGGTATTCTCTGCTCTTCGTTTGATTAAATTGGCCTGGGGTTTGTCAATCTTGTTGACTTTTTCAAAGAATCAACTCTTTGATTTGTCTATTTTTTAAATTGTTTTCTTCATTTCCAAGTCGTTAATCTCCGCTCTGATCTTAATTTTTTCATTGTGTCTCAAGCTCCTAGGGTTGGATTTTTCCTTCTGTTCTAATGACCTTAGTTGGGAAGATAGGTGGTTGACTTGAGATCTCTTTGTCTTTATTATGAAGGCATTTAGTGCAATGAATTTCCCCCCTTTAGGACTGCCTTCATTGTGTCCCTCATATTCTGATACGTTGTTTCTTCACTATCATTTGTTTCTAGGAAATTCTGTATTTCCTGTCTGATTTCTTGTTTGACCTATTCATTCTTCCGGAGCCTTTTGTTCAGTCACCAATATCAGTTGAAATTGTTGGATCTTCTCCCATTGTTAATTTCTACCTTTAATGTGTTGCGGTCTGATATGATGCAAGGGATTACATTGATTTTACTAAATTTGTTGAGGGATGTTTTATGGCCTAGTACATGTTCAATTTTGGAGAAGAATGCTCTGCTGAGAAGAGTATATAATCTGTGTCTTTGGTGTGGAATGTTCTGCAAATGTCTGTTATCCCTAGCTTTTCTATGGTGCTGTTTAGCAACTTTATTTCCCTGCTTGTCTTTTGTGTGGATGATCTGTCTAGGGATGACAGTGGAGTGTTAGAGTATCCAGTCATGATGGTGTTGGTGTCTATATATGATTTGCTTTTGAGTAATTTATGCTTTATGAACTAAGGGGCCCTTGGATTTGGTGCATGCTTTTTTAATATAGTGATGTCTTCTTGTTGGATCATTCCCTTGACGAGTAGGAAGTAGCTATCATCATCATTTTTTATTTATTTTGGTTTAAAGTCTGTTTAGTCAGATATTAGAGTAGCTACACCCACTTTTTATTATTCACAAATGCCTGGTAAATTGTTTTCCACCCCTTTACTTTCAGTTGGTTACTGTCTTTAGTGATAAGGTGTATTTCTTGAAGACAACAGACTTTGTACTCTTTCCATGATCAACATGAAATTCTCCATATTATCTGTATGATTGGGGTTTAGTGTCATGTCATCCTATGCCTGCATCTGGTCTCTCTCTTTTTTAGCACTTTTGTTGTCATATCATGGTTTCCTCAGCTGGTGTAATATACTTGTGTTGAGGTCTGCCCATTTCAATTCCACTTGGGTTGATTGGTGGAATGCCTTTGATCTGTCTATACTTTGCTATTGTGGACAGGGACTACACTGGGCTCCACGGGTAGTGTTGGGCACTCACTTGTTTAATCTGTGAGTGTGTGTGCCCTCAGATCACTGGCTGGGTTTTGATGGTGATACTGGAGGTAATCTGCTGGTGGGGTGGGGCCATGGACACTAAATAGGTGGAATGTGGGGTGCTGAGTCCTACATAGCCTGTTGGGGTGGTGTGGGGTTCCTCAACGACTAGGTAACACAGGGAAAGGGGGTCAGCCATCTGTCACAAGCCACCCAGGTTCTAGTTATGGTGTGGAGAAACTATGGGAACCAGCCCATGGTAGGTGTGTTGGGAAATCACGGGGTATTGGGGCTCGAGGAAACCAAGGTTTCGGTGGCCTGGAAAAAACATGGAGGAAGAGAGGAAAGAAAAAGGAAGAGAAAAAGAAAAAAAAAGAAAAAGAAAAAAACTGGGGATGGCAAGGTCAGGAAAATATACTAGGGAGGCTGTGTAGAGGCTGGGCAGGGAAGCCACAAGTTGGCAGGCAAGAAGAGAGAAAAAGAAGAAAAAAGAGAACGACAAGGAGGGTGGGATTGGAGGAAAAAACACGAGAAGCCAGCAGAGGCTGCAGGAAACCTGAGGGTCGGGGGATGGGAAAAGAAAAAAAGGAAAAACAGTAGAAATAAATATAAAAATTAAAGAGGAAAGAAATGCAGAGGCCATGAGCAGGAAGCCAGCAGAGGCCGCAGGAAAGGTGTGGGTCAGCAGGTGGGGAAAAAATAAAAATAAAAAAAAGAAAGTAAGAAAAATAAAAATTAAAGAGGAAAGAGACACAGAGGCCAGAAGAGGGAAGCCAGCAGAGGCCACAGGAAAGGAGCGGGTCGGCAGACAGGAAAAGAAAAAAATATAGAAATAAAAATAAAAGAGGAAAGAGACACAGAGGCCAGGAATGGGAAGCTGGCAGAGGCTGCAGGAAAGATGTGGGTTGGTAGGCAAGAAAAGAAAAAAATAGAAATAAAAATAAAAATTCAAAAGGAAAGAGATGCAGAGGCCGGGAGCAGGGAAGAAACACAAGGCAAGACGGCCGAGGTCACAGGAAAGGTACAAGCAGCTGGCGGGCTGAGACCGCTCAAGCGGGGCTGCTGGCTGGGGTGCTGCTGTATGACCTATTGCCTCTGGCAAGTGCTGGTCCTCGATGGTGGCTTCCAGTCATGAGGATCCTATGTCAGGAGGTGTCTGGAGCTCAGGGCATGGCTGCAGCTTGTATCCATGACCTGGTTCATTGCTGGAAACACTGACCGTTGTTCCCCGAAGGATGCAGCATATTGTTGGCCATCTTGAACCAAGTCCCCCAAGTACTTATTTTTGTTCACTTATCATGGAATTTAAAACTCTTACCATTACCTCTAGCTGCTTGGTTAGTGCAGTGCTCAACGGGCAGAGTTCTTCAGCCACCTGTTGCTAGGAAGCCTTTAATGCTGATCCCATTCCCTCCTAGTTGAGAATACAACTTTACCTGAATTCCTGGCTCAGCATGGGGGACACACCCAGTTTTCCCAAAGCTAAGCTGCACATAGTGACTGAACAAGGCCAGCCAGTCCTGGTCGCTGGTCTGGGAAGAGCATGGTCTCAGGGCAAGGCAGCCCTGCCCAGCTCCACCATGCCAGATGGATACAGGTGCCCAGGAGGGTTTTAAAAAAGAGAAAATAGGATCCTGTATTTTCTGCCTCTGTTCAGGTAAATAGGAAGAGTCAAAGAAATTGCCTAGCTGTTTCTGCTCAGATAAAAGGCTTTCTGTGACCCTGGGGGAGCCTTTCATTCAGCCTGGCTCAGGAGGTAAGAGATCTCTAAACTGCCCATTGTCTTTAGCTGTTGGCCTGCAGACCTGGGAGGAAGAAAACACTATATCTCCCTTTCATTCCTCAAATAGTTACAAAAAGTTTAAACAAAAGTTACAAAAAGGTCCTCCAGAAGTTTTTTTTTTCTTCCCAGCCAATATGCACCAATAATGTAACAGAACCCAGCTAGTTTAAATGTATCTTAGAATTTTAAAAGTAACTGGATTCTTGTCTATAAAATTAAAGAATTAAAAATCTATACCACCAGAGGATAAGGTATTGTAGGAAATTTTATTCAAAAGAAAAAGGGAAGTTACAGAGATCTCCAGCCACTAGTATGGGGAAAACACGTGAGAAAGGTTTTAGCAAAATCTATGCTCCTCAGCCAAACAAGTAGAAGAAAGATATCATTGAGATCCCATCATGAGGAGAAAGGTTCAAGTGGGATGAAAGAATCCTGAGCAACAACCACCCAAATGGCTGTGGTGAAGGAAGACCTTACTCAGGTCCCAGGGATTCAGAGGTCCTTCTTCTAGGAAGCCATATGGGAGAGAGATGGCTAGACTTTGTTTCAGTGACTCTTATGACCTGGGCCAGGTAATACAGAGAGACAGCTAGTTGGTCTATACCTGACCAATCAGTTTCAAAATCCAGATTTGAACTCTAGCTAGAGACACCTCCCACCAGGAGGAGAGGAGTCAGGCATGGGATCTTTGGAATTTGCCTGAAAGTAAAATTTAACTGACACAATCAGATATAAGCAGCATCATAAACATTCAGTTGCCCATTTACAGGATGAAGTGACTGCATGCTTTTTTGCAAGCTAGCTAGAAGAAAGATCCTCAAATATGTGGCATTTAGTAAGTCACATAACTTCGAGAGTTAGATGCCATTGCATTCAAATATTTCTTTGTCTTAGATTTCTTTTATGTGAATTGTATGTGCTAAATCATCCTCTTTAGTTTGAGAAAGAAACATTGCCCTGTTCCTTCATACACTACAAAGAACACACAGAAAAAGTACAGCAACATAGTTTCATTCATTTTGAAACCTGAAAATTCAACTTTAATTCATATAACATCTTTTCTTGTCTTCAACTGACATTTTTTATCTCAAGATGTTTTTGTTGTTTATTATTGCATTATATTTTTAACTTGTACTTCTCTTTAGCATTTTCTTTATTATGTCTTCCCTAATTCTGAGTATCTCTTTTCTTTGTTAAATACAAATTCTAGCTATGATAAATATTTATATAGCTTGGGTATCTTCCTCATGCTTAATTTCTGTGTCACTGGGGATCACCATGCAGTTCTCAGGGGACATAGCTGTGCTCTCCTGACATTGAAATGCCATATTGAAATGCTGTGAGCTGGGGGTTAGACTTCAGATAACACCCAGCAAAAATTCCAATGCGTCCCAAAATTTAAAGAGTACCCAAGTTCTTATCTACAAAGTTAAAGAATTAAAATCAAAGACAACAGATAGTGAGGCATAGTGGGAGATTTTATTATTTAAGGGAACATGGGGAGTTACAGAGTTCTGCAGCCACAAGTGTGGGAAAAACATGTGTCGGAGAGTTTAACAGAATTTATGCTGTTCAGCTAAACAAGCAGAGGAAGAAAAGGTAACAGAGGGCTCCCATCATGAAAAGGAGAGGTTAATGAGGAAAAAATCTGGAGCCATCCCCCACCCCAGCAGTAGGGAAAGGCCTTACCTAAGGCAGGATTCAGAGGTTCTTCTGCTAGCCTGACATGTGGGGGAGAGAGAGCTAAGACAAAGGTCCTTGGGAATTAAAGTTCCCTCAGGTTTATACCTGACCAATCAGTTTTAGCTTCTAAGTTGTAGCTCTAGCTAGATACCTCCCACTCAAGGGGAGGTTGTCTCTAGACCTGCCTGACCCATCACAATCCCCCCTCTGAAGAAATAACCCTAACTGCTGTTAGGGTATTGGGTATGGAATTGAAAAGAAAAAAAAAAGCACAAAAAACAAGTATATGCATGTTTAAGAAAAAGAAAAAAATCACCAGAAAGAAGTACATATATGTTTACGGAACAAGAATTAACAATACCCATTTTGATCCTGTAAGAGGTGAGGCAAAGCTCTGACTGGGGAGGGGTTAAGGAAGAGCTTGGCAACAGTGTGTGTGGTCTCACTCCTAAACACTCACATATCCACCCCTTTCTAAAGGACACCCCAAGTGCTGTTGGTAATGGGGACAAAAAAATCTCTCTCTTATCTATTTCCTGCTGAATAGGACACAAAGTTATAGCAGCTAGGGGTATCTCTCAGAGAGTGGAAGGTCCCTATCTAAGGCCCAAGAGAGAGGCCCATTAGCCATATAACACATTGCCAAGACTTTGTGGGGTATCTCCCCCAGAAGTGGGGATTGTTTTATTTTTTTATTTTTTTGGGGGGGGGGGTGTTTTATATAGGTTTCCAGTGTAGAGTGGTTCTATGTTGATGATGTTGGATTGTTGTCCACAATGGAAACTTGAGATCCATTCCTAGAATTGTTTATTGAATGCCATCGTAGCATCTGATATGGTCTGAGATGGTTCCTGTATGACTTGTAAAGCATATGACATATATTAACAGAGTTGTTAAGAAGAGAAATATATATAGCATTTAATCTTAATAACAGCACAAATGTCATCTTGGCCATAAGGGCATTTAGAAGCCTGTGATTTTTATGACCATCTTTCTTATCATTTGAATTTTAGAATTTAGTGGATTTTCTTAGCAGTATCTTTTCCAATAGGAAGGAATAAACATATTAGATGACAATATTATTGGAAAACACTCCAAGTCTGTCTATATTTAAATTTGTAAATAAGTTGAGCATGTTAAGGTGTTTACCTTGTCTTCCCTGTATCTAGGGAAATTTTAAAATACATCTTTCAATTTTTCCTGGGGCAAGCCATAGACAGATTGGTGTCACAAAACCCCTTTAGTGTCAGTGGGAGCAGTCCAGTATATATTTATTTTAGATCCCATACTTTTAGAAACAATTTTGATTGTTGGATGCTTATGATATTTTGTCATAGGATTAGAACTATTGAGTAGGAGCCCACCTGTTTTAGAGCCTTGTTTTGTTTTTAAATTTTTGATAGTTTTTATTATCATATATCCTTAGATATAAATTTCTCTCTGAGTGTTTTAGACCTGGTATAAAGGCAAGATTTTAAATAGTGTGTCTTTTTGGGTGTCACCAATAGCTCTCCAAGGAGGATTTGGGGTCTGGGAGAAGCACTGTGGCTTTCTCAGTATTATCACTGTCATTGAGGATGAGTCCAGGTCATGCTGACCTTGGTTTTCCCTTCACTGGGAACCTGTCATGACTGTCAGTTCCAAGTTGACTCTCATGTTTTTTATTGTACACAGGTTTGTTTTTGTGTCTCCTTGTCATCCTTGTTCAGAAAAACAGGTGATACTCAGAGGGTGAATGCAAAAACACCTTTGGGTTGTCCCTTTTATCTCCTGTGGCCATGTGACCTGAGAGGCCAAAATATTATCCTATTTAGTTCCATGGCTCCAATTGGATTTGGCTTTTGTGCAGAAAATTAGCACACTTAGGGAGGAATATGTATTAATCTTGTAGGATAGATATATCCACATGGAAATCTAAATTGACTAATAAGGCATATCTAATTAGAGAATGGCATAACTTTTAGTTTATCTTGTCTAACCTTGAATTAACTTATTTGGAACAGTTTAGGCTGTAACTGAAGTATGAAAGTAGGCTCATTTTAATTTTTTAACAATATTTCATGACTACTAACATAGACAAAACATAGTTTTGAAAGCATTTTTAGCGATGAGTCCAAATATATAGATCTAACGTGGAAGTTCATCATATCAGGAACAGTCAAGCAGAACAGCAACTATGTTTAAAAACATACCAATTATCCAGGAAAGTTTGGAAACTGAAATTGTAGAGGCTGAAATAATATTCCTCAGATGTAGATTATTGTCTGAACTTGAGGCTGTACCCTGGAGTAGGGAATATGTCTTAAAGAGTTAGATTATTTAGAGGCAATTGACTTGAAGTACCCAACATAAGACAATTGTTAAAATAAAATCTTAGATAGAGACTCTGTGATAACCCACAATAAGGCAGAGTCTGGACACTGTTGAATTAGAATAGCTAACTTCTAATATAACCCTCAGTGAATTTGTTTCTGAAAGAAAAAACATGTGACAACCAATGGTGTTAGTTTAATGTCAGACATTAATTAACCTGATATGTGTGGAAATCCTTATAAACATAAGACAATTTTATGTTTTATCCATGACAGAAATTTTATAAAAACTTAACTAAGTTATCCCAACATTTTTTTCCTAACAGGAGGATAGAAGTCACAATGGCTGAAATTAAACCTTTAAGTTATATAAGTCTGATGATGACCATTTGATAGCATTAGCATGAATGAATAAAAACCATTTTTAAACCCTATAATTTTTTTAGATGTGAGAACCTTATTTTAGAAAATTAACATTCGTAAGCAACTCTTGTCTTAAAAACTCAATTTTCTCAATAATTAACATTGACAAAGAAATATTGTTAGCTTGGACAAGGTACCTTAAGAGTCCTTTTTGTATATTGAACCCATGAACAATTTAGTATTTGTGAGCTTTTGATGAGTAACCTTAACCATAATAGTTAAACTTTAGCATCTAGAATAGGGTCTTGGAAGGACCTGGCAAAATTTTCTTTTGGGACAGTTTCTCCCTTGTTTTATATTTTATTTTGATTCCCTTTTGTTCCCTTTTGGCTTCCAATTGTAGTAACACCAGTTGGACCTCAGAGCAGCTGTTTTAAGCTCTGGGTTGGTTTAGCCACCAATTTTTGTAAGTTAGCATGTTTTTCTAAATTGTCTCCTTGAGTCCTTGAAGGAAGGCAATGGACAGTATGTTATAAAATTGCCCTGTGTTTAGTCGAGACCTTCGGGCTGTAATGGAAGCTGAATATTCCATCTGAAACAGCATGGAGAAAAAGAAGCAAGAGATTCTTGAATTATAATCATGCCCAATTCATAGTTCTCATCTCCACTGAAAAGGGGGGTGTCATGGTTTGATCCAGGTGTCCCCCACAAACAAATGAATGTGTTCTGATAGTTTGATACTCAGCTGATGGCAATTTGGGAATTAGAACCTCAGTAGAGCTGTGTTTTTGGGGCGGGCTTATGGGGGTTATAAGCCAGCTCCCCCTTGCCAGTATTTGGCACACCTTCCTGCCGCTGTTTGCAGTGCTGTGGCAGAGGTGATGTCCAGCCCTCTGCTCTTGCCATCGTCTTCCCTGCCAGGATGGAGTCTCCCCTTGAGTCCATAAGCCAAATAAACCCATTCCTTCACAAGCCGCTTTTGTTTGGGTTATTCCTGCGCAGCAACTAGAAAAGTGACTACAACAGTATTGGTACCAGAATGGAATGTGGAGTCATCTGTTGCTGCTAGAACCCTGATCTTGTGGCTTTGGTCTTCTGGAAGTGATCTACAGGAGGAATGTGGAAGGATTTGAAATCTCGGCCTAAGAGATGTCTCGCAGTGTTGTGAGTACAGCTTCATGGATCATTCTGGTCAGAGTTGAAAGACCTGAATGTAATGAGAACTAAGGACTGTGAGGTTTGGCTTACGAGGGTGAGAAAGAACTTTGTCAGGACTGTGCCAGAAGCAGTTTGCGTGACAGGCTTGCTGCATTCTGCCTTCCTGTGTCCTGGAAACCTCTGCAGGGTTGTTTTGCTTAAAGATAGACTGGTGTGAGCAGATGGAGATGGCACAGAAAGAAAGATCTTTGGGTTGAAAATGCTGCCCATTCACCTGCAATTATTTGAGAGATTACAGCTATTGAGATTGGGCCAGCTGGTCTGCATTGGAACAACAGGAAGAATGTGGACTCTTTAAAGTAAGGGGCCTGAATGCTTTGATCCCCCTGGATTAACAAATTGGTAGCCCACCTGGTTCTGTGGAATGGAGATTGGTTAGAAAGAGAGGGTCATTGGATTTGCAACACAGTTTTGTTTTTGAAAAATGGCCATCGGCGTGTGAAGCAGGTGTGCAAGGTTGCCTGCATGGAGCCTGATGGAGCCATGAGGATAAACTGTGGGTTGCAATGCAGACCCAAAGAATTCCAGGACTATGGATGGGTGCAAAGGCGAGCTGCCAGCACCGGATGATCTTTTCCCGGACTGTGAGTAGCCGAGCTGGAGGGGCGGAATTGAATCTCCAAGAGACTGTGTTATTGGTTAGAATCACTGAACTTGGAGTTAGAGGTTGTTGATGGTGCTCTGTTTGTTTTAAATCTTTATTGGTCAATCTGTTTTTGCTGTGCCTCATGTTTTGCATTGCGAATGTTCTGTGCCATTACGGGTTTATTTTTGGTATTATGGCTCAGTTGAAAGCTGTGGGGACTTAGGAGTTGAGCTGAATGCATTGTATTTACATCATGTATGATTATTAGTTTGTGGGGTCAGGGGTGGACTGTCATGTTTTGATCCAGGTGTCCCCCACAAACAAATGAATGTGTTCTGATAGATTGATACTCAGCTGATGGCAATTTGGGAATTAGAACCTCAGTAGAGCTGTGTTTTTGGGGCGGGCTTATGGGGGTTATAAGCCAGCTCCCCCTTGCCAGTATTTGGCACTCCTTCCTGCCGCTGTTTGCAGTGTTGTGGCAGAGGTGATGTCCAGCCCTCTGCTTGTGCCATCGTTTTCCCTGCCAGGATGGAGTCTCCCCTCGAGTCCAGAAGCCAAATAAACCCATTCCTTCACAAGCCGCTTTTGCTTTGGTTCTTGCTGCACTGCAAGTAGAAAGGTGACTACAACAGGGGTCATCTCTTTTGAAAACTGATTCTGGGACCAGAAATTTGGGATGTCCTCTACACAGGAGCTTGTTTCCCAAATTTGAGCTTTGTCCCAAATCTAAGAAGACATATAGTGCACTCTATGTGTTTTCTTGAAGCAAGGGGGGGGTCCCCTTCAGAAAGTCCATGCCACACATCTTAAGAGGCTAGCCCCCATGCTTGACTTCTCCAGACCTCCCAGTATGAGTCTCATATTATGACATATGAGAGCACCTGAGGAATTGATTAGACTTATAAGTGTAGAGGCTATGCATACTTATTTCTTAGTTCATCTAATCGCTCAGCTGGGGTGTGGCTCAGGACTTCATTTCCATTTCTCCCTTTGGTGAGAGTCTGGGATGTAGGTCCCCAATCTTCACGTGTTTCAGGGTGGCTTTGGAACTATGGCTTTATTGCTTTCTTTTTTTAAAGGGAATCTATAATTATTTTAAGTCTAGGGATGTAAGGCATGGTTAAATACCATATGTTGAGATTAAGAATGTCACACCCAGTAATTCTTAATATTTACTAGCATCTCTTATAAAAGGTAATTGAGCCCATTTTTTTTTGCATCTTTCTCATTACCTGTCTTTATCACTTACTCATTATATTCTATCATTCTTTCAAGGACCCTCTGCAATCCTTCCTATATTTCTGTCAATTATTATTACTGAGAGAAATCCTTCTTTAATAATATTTTTACTTACTACCTTCTAAAAATAACATTCTTTATTTTATTTCATTAAAGTTCCACTGAAATTCCTTCTTATTAAGCACATCATAACACATCTAGCATTTACAATTTCCTTTTATCCCCATTATACAGAGCCACTGTTGGAACATGAATTGAAAAAAGAAGTAGCCATAGAAGGGAGAAAAAATTGATATCAGGTGTTTTTAATAACTCAATTATCTGATTTTCTTAAGAACAGCTCTATATTCTAAGCACGCCTAATGATTGAACATGTTTAATCATCCTTTTTTCTTAAACCATGTGTTGATTAATTTAGCTAGGACTAGAGGTATGAGTCACTGAGCCAAAAACTATAACTGGAGTGATCAGGTCCAGTGACAGCAGTGGTCAGTTTAGATAGATTCACAAGAAAAGGAGCAGTTGTACTCTGTTTTATAAAAATTTAGTCTAGAGAATTATTTAGTATTTAAAACTGACTTGTGGTGGTCACTCTTTTCCTAAAACTTTCTGTGACCAGTCTTTTTGACAAAACCCAAAATTAGTTTTTTATTAACAGATACCAAGCAAATATACTTAGCAATTACTATATGTAGTATAGAAATTTGTAATTAAAGCCTTTACCAAAATTTAGGAGTAAATCCTTTTCTTCCTAAGAATGCCAAATGAGTATAACCATTGATAATTAACTCTAACCA
The DNA here is from genome assembly GCA_004024765.1 of Zapus hudsonius. Taxonomy (NCBI): domain Eukaryota; kingdom Metazoa; phylum Chordata; class Mammalia; order Rodentia; family Dipodidae; genus Zapus; species Zapus hudsonius. Next base: position 12,450 of record PVHP010016813.1, on the reverse strand, counting down.
TTAAACAGCCTGATCAACAGACTTATAAGTAAACAACACTTTTTAGGGGTATTTTCTCTTCTCTTTTTTTATTTATAAGCAAGCAGAAAATATATAGCATTTATTGTAGTCAATGTCTCTAACCATTGAGCAATAGATGAAAAAACCTTATGTCTTTTTCCTTTGACTTAGTTTACCCATATAGTCATGGACTTTAGCACCATAAGGAAGATGTAAATCTCCTTGTGCTATAATTATTTCTCTTATATGCTTCATTAACCAGAGGGCCAGGCTGGTTTATGAGAATACATTGGGAAGTATGTCTATCTCCAAAAGAGCTCTGTTTTGGAGACAGAATCAGGCTGAGCACTTTGACATGTTTCTTTTGTATTGTTTAGTTCATGAGAGCTAGCACATGTAGTTGGCTTTTTTAAAAAACTGGCATCCAACACATACTTGTCTATAGAACTTAGTTTTTTATCCTTTATAAAATTTAGAGAAATTGCACCAAATTGACTTAACTTTTATCTAATACTAGAAAAGATACATCTAGTATTAGCAGAATTAGATATTTCTTTGTATGTTACACCTCCATGAATATAATTTTAAGAAAACTGACAAACCATGTAATACTTATCAGCATATATTTATAGATTTTTATAATCTATGGATATGTCTCCTATTAATAATTTCATGATGTATATTTTGAAACAGTATAGGTAAAACATAATGATCTCTGAGACAAGCTGTACTTTATACATTTACCATATCTGAGAATGATCTGTTACCTTTAAAACCTTTGAATATATCTGATAAATCACCCTTAGTAGAATTTTTAAAACTGATCGAGGTTAACCTGAGAAAACAAAAGTCTGTATCATAGTTAAAATCAGAACATTGTGCAATCAGAAAGTTGCCTTTGAGCAACCCAGAAGGGGGGATCTTTTTATTAGCCCAGTAAATTTATCTGTCATTCCCCTGCCTCAGCTCTGTAAAAATAGGAATATCACATGTATCACAAGGCTTAACTCACTTTGAATAAATGTTTTATAGAGAAAAAAGCTTCAAAAATTGACTAGAAATCAAATTAATTGAATTTAAACTTAAGCCATTTTTTAAATTTATTTTGTTATTTATCGGGAATTTAAAAATTTCCATTTATCTGAGCATGTCCACAGGGCAGAGAAGGCCATTGTCCTTTGTCCCACCCCCAGCAGCCATAAGCTGCCTGGCCAGTCTCAGTGACCCTGGCCAAGTGGGGAGGGGCCTCAGACATACCTTATGGAGTTATGCACAGATACCTTCTGCTGGCAGGTTGGAAGAGAAAGTAGTTGTATTAGTCTGCATTTAGGTAAAAATGCAAAAATCATATTATCCAAAAAAGAAGCAGAAAACCAAAATCATACCAGTAAAAAAGCAAAAATCTATTTCTGGAGCCACTGGTTTCTTTCAAACAAAAGGCTGTTAGTACTCCCTGGGTGGGGGGGGCTGCTCTCTGTCAAGTCGTTTGTTCTCAGTAGCAGGGGCCAGATTTACATTTTGGGGAAGGAGAAAAAAAACTTTTTTTCCTGTTCCCCAAAAGCTATGAAAATTTAAATAAAGAATCATAATATCATAATATTTTTTGGAATATTGTTTTCCCGGCCCATAAGCACCATCTGAAATGGGGTGAGCTGGGGGTTAGAATTTAGGTAGCACCCAGCAAAAAATCCAATGCACCCCCAAATTTAACGAGTACCCGAGTTCTTGTCTACAATGTTAAAAGAATTAAAATCATAGACAACAAGATAATAAGGTATAGTGGGAGAGTTTATTATTTAAGGGAACATGAGATGTTACAGAGTTCTCCAGCCACAGTGTGGCGAAAACACGTGTCAAAGAGTTTAACAGAATTTATGCTGTTCAGCTAAACAAGCAGCAAGAAGAAAAGGTAACAGAGGGCTCCCATCATGAGGAGAGATTCATGAGGGAAAAAATCTGGAGCCTTCCCCCACCCCAGCCATTAGGCTGGGATAGGGAAAGGCCTTGCCTAAGGCAGGTTTCAGAGGTCCTTCTGCTAGCCTGCCAAGTGGGGAAGAGAGGGCCAAGACAAAGGTTCTTGGGAATTAAAGTTCCCTCAGTTGAGTCAGAGAGACAGCTGACTGGTTCATACCTGACCAATCAGTTTTAGCCCCTAGGTTGTAGATCTAGCTAGACACTTCCCACTCAAGGGGAGGATGTCTCTGGAGCTGCCAAACCCATCACAATATTGTGTCACTGGGGAGCACTGAGATGTCCTCAGGGATACTTCAATGTCATACCGTGTCACTGGGTATCAGCGTGCTGTACTCAGGCAGACTTCAGTGTCATACCGTGTCACTTGGGATCACCGTGATGTCCTCAGGGATACTTCAGTTTCATACCGTGTCACTGGGGATCACTGTGCTGTCCTCAATGATACTTCATTCTCATACCATGTCACTGGGGATCACCATGATGTCCTCAGGGATACTTCAGCGTCATACTGTGTTACTGGGGATCACCATGCTGTCCTCAGGGGTACTTCAGTGTCATACTGTGTCACTGAGGATCACCGTGCTGTCCTCAGGGGTACTTCAGTGTCATACTGTGTCACTGGGAATCACTGTGATGTCCTCAGGGGTAATTCTGTGTCATACTGTGTCACTGGGGATCACTCTGCTGTCCTCAGGGATACTTCAGTGTCATACTGTCACTGGGGATCACTGTTCTATCTTCATGCTGCTGCCTTTTGCTGACTTTTCAGGGAGGCTCTGGGATGCCAAACTCATTTTTCCCCAGGCAGGTGACTCTTCCTGTGTCCTCTCCTGCTCACACATTTTGAACTGTTCTCATTTGCCATTGTTTTCTCTGCACTAGGCATTACTATACTCTGAAAACAAAACTGGAGCCTCCGATGTTAGAAAAACTTCCTTTTGCTTGACCTTCCCACTACTTTCAAGTCACTTTGTATTCTGTATTTTTCTTTTTCCATGCACTCTGCCATACTTTATAAATTATAGCAGAGTGCGTCACTATTTTGCAATGCTGACTTGAAACCTTCAATGATTGTCTTCTTTCTGTTCTTCCAAGTTCTACGTCACACAAATCATAGTTGTTGAGGGCCCCTTTAAGATCTAGCCTTAGGATGTAATGTCTGCAGTGTTTCTGGACACATTTGTATCTTTCCAAAATTGACTCAGTAATAATAAACTTGCAAGTTACCTCAGTATTACTGGATGCAATGTGACAAGCATCCAAATTTTGTTTAATAACTGGTTGTTGACAATTATAAGTTCTTTTATTCTAACCTTAATTACTAATATTACTTTAGATTTAACACATTGTACACAGGAAAATAATACATGCCCATGAGGTTACAGAGTGGCTCAGAATGAAAGAGGCTTTCCAGACCAGAGAATGGCCTGAAGTTGAGGCCCAGAGCTGATACAAGCTCAAGGCATAGCGTGAAATGACCAGATGAGAAGTCTACAGAACCGCAAGCCTCTGTTCAGGCACAGAGAGGTGCCCCATGGTTAGGACCAGGGCAGTCCTGCATTTAATATGGAGCTAGAGGATGCAGGTTGGAGTCCTCCACTCTAGCCATTATCCTGAGAAGGACATACGACTAGTGACTGGTGCGTGGGCAGTGTGTCTTCCATATTTCAGTTGGAAATGTTCCTTCTCTTGTAGTAACCAAACGTGGGGTTGTCAGAAGTGACCAATCAGCTCATATGTGTAGTGTTTCTTTTCGATATATTTTCTGGTGTCATTGTTGACTGGCACAGACCCTCCTTGAATGCTGTGGATGGTTGTGTTCTAGTGGAACAGGATGGGACTCATTCTTATGCTCAACAGGGAGCAACACAGCTCCTACCTGTTGCTTTATAAATGGAGTCATTGAAGCTTAGGCCCAGCCTGAAAGTAAAGTTATAGGCAACCCCTCCTCTTCTCAACATCAAAATCAATTTTTTTTAATTTAATCTGAGGTTTATTCCCTCATTTACAAACCTGCCCTTTCCTGGTCTTGTTGAAAGAAGCATGTGGATTGCTCTAGTGTGTGCTAACAATTTAGCTCTTGCTGAGGAGCAACTGAGACTTTGTTTGTTTGTTGCTTGGCAGATTACTCACTTTCATAATTTTAATTTACACCACCATGTGGGGGATTTTAGACTCATTATTTCTTCAGGAACCATTTATTTCCCCAAATGCCTGCACTATATTTTCACTTGTAGTTTTACTGTTGTTTCAAATTTAACATGACTTAGAAGCTTTAATTATATTGTGTTAAAACCTGTGCTGTTTATCAGATTTCACCTGTCTTTTTTTTTTATTGATACCTTTCCTTTTTTTCCTCTTTGCATGAGACAAATGTTGAAATTCTGATAATTTCTTCTCCTAAATAGTGAACATTTTTTTCTTTCCATTTCCTTAAACATTGATCTACTCTAGGACATGATCACTTATAGGTTTGTTATTCCAATAACATTTTACTCTTGTGTGCTACTGAAATAATTTCTCATCTTCAACAATCATAGTTTTTATCTCTTTAAAAAACTTCTTAAGAAAATGTCTGACTCCAAATTTCCAAGTTTCCTAAAGGAAACAAAAACAAAATCAATAACAACAATAACAAACAACCCCAGCTAGCCAGGAATGGTGGCTAGTACCTAAACTCAAACACGTTAAAGGCAGAGGAAGAAAGGTCATTGTAAATTCACATCCACTTTGGTTTACATAGCAAGTTCCAGACCAGCCAGAGCTATAGAAGTGAGGCATGCAAAGAGCAAAGCAAAATAAAACTGATAAGCAGAAATCAACCCCATTTTCTGAGATTCCAAGGTCTATTTTGTTTTTCTTGCTTTTTTTATTTTTTATTTTTATTGTCCATAATGAGTTACATTATTTAGTGGGCAATCAATGAGTTGTTATCCCCAATTCCCTGATGCTCCTCCTCCCCCATCCCCAAACAGTTGGATATCCTCCTCCATGGGTCATCTGGATCAGTCCTTGTGACAGGGGACCATGGATAGCCTAGTATTCAGCCAGGTTCTCCTGGCCATGCCTCTGGATAGTCTCCTCCATCACGGCTCTCACAATCTTTCCGCCCCCTCTTCCACAGAGTTCCCTGAGTCATGGTGGATGAGTATTAAGGCTGCTTTATTGTTGTGAGCTTAGGGGTCTTTTTGTCAAAAATCATTGGTTTCTGTCTCACTGGCTTATCCTGTGTTGATTGAATGGCTGTGGCTATGGATCCCATTGTTCATCCCATCATTCTCTGTGGGGTTCCATATGGATCCTCCACGGTATGACTGTGGTGGCTCGTCTCTTGCCAGGATCTCAGCTATCAGCCTATGGTCAGTTGGTAGGGTTAGATGGGCCTCAGCTCTCTTTACTGCATCCTGAAAAACACAAACATAATCTCCATCGGAGAGTGAGGTCAGTGTAGGTTAACAAATATACACAATTCTGGATTACCTAGATTCTATTTTTAGTAGCCTCCCCGCAATCGCTCCCATAGTGCATCTTGTCTTGGGAGCCCAAGAGTATGGGATCTGGTGCCTATTGCCCTGCATCCCTAGTTCCAGCCAAGGACTCCCCCTCACTAAGTGGAAAATTTGGCCGAATTTGAAAGCTGTTGATTGTCTCCCCCAGACCCAGGCTTCCCCATTACACAAGTGCTCCTTTCTTGGTTCACTCTTCTGTCCCTTTAGGAGGTATGGTCAGCCTACTCATGGCTGCTTCAAGGTCTATTTTTTTTATAACTTACTTATAAGCAACTTTTAAAGCGTGTTTATTTCTTTAATAAAGGACCCTAAACAAGCTAAAATTTAAGTGCTTATTGGCGCAAAAATGAATTCAAAAGCTAGGCATGTGTGGTGGTATGAGTGTGACAGTATAAATGTTTGGTCCCTTAGACCCTGATGTTTTATTAAAAGGCCAGCCTATAGCAGGCAATCGGGAGTCCAGTCCGAAGATGTGGGTCTGAATTCCAGCCCAAAGATGTGAGAAAGCCATTTGATCTCTGTCTGCTCACATTTGTGGTGCTGGCTGTTGGTGATGTCTCTCTGCTTAGAACCATGAAAGGGAGCCAACTTCTTCCACCACGATGTTGTTCCCTGGGACTCTGTAAACCGGAAATTACACCCACCAACTTCCCATAAACTGAGCCTGGTTGGATGTTTGTCCCAGCAATGTGTACCTGATGACAAGAGCTTCACTCAAATTGAATGAATTTTAAATTATTCTACTCAATAATGGGGGCCATGGTAAATGTGGAAATACCTTCAGAAAGATTGGTTTTAGCTGGTCACTCACCTCATGGTTTGATCTGTTGGTTGTCCAGTTAGGTGTTTGTCTAAAACCCAACTCTGTGCTACAAAATAAATTTCACACTGTTTACTTACTAACATTACACAGGAGGTCACCCTTTAAAGATAGCCCCAGGTCAATGACCTGCTTTTTTGATTAAACCATTTTTATTTCTAATTAATAAAAAACAGGACTCTTCTGTCCCAGCTAGATTGATCACAAAGTTCCTTTACGTAAGTACTCTTTGTAAAAGCTATTTTTGTTTATTTATTTATTTATCTACTTGAGAGCAAGAGAGCAGAGTATTGCCACATCAGGGCCCCTTGCTGCTGCAAACATACTCCAGATACATGGGCCACATAGTGCATCTGGCTTTACTCGGGGACTGAGGAAATGAACACCATTAGGTAGGTTTTGCAAGCAAGTGTCTTTACTCTCCCAGCCCAACCAACTAACAGATTTGTTTACTTTAGCTTTTTATGTAGGTTTCCTGTCTCTCCATCAAATATTATTTAAATAGCTTTGCTCTCTATGAATAGCAGGCCTCTCAACTTCCAATTACTTTTTTGGCACTTTACCTAAGTACCCCTGGCCACAGAGGGGGTGGAAGGTACTGTCATATTTTAGAAATCTGATGTCACTCAACAGTAGTGCGATGAGGAAGCAGTGAGGGAGAGACTTCAGTGATTGCTTTGAGAAGCCTTTTCTCACATAAAATCTAATTACATATTGTGTATTACCTAAATGCTCGGTTTGTCCTGAGGGGTTCGTCAAAAGTATTTGCTTCAAAAAATCATCTGCACATGCTTCCTCAGATTAGTCACTAAGAACTTTCTGTTCTTTTTTTTTTCTTAAGTTTTTTTTTTCTTTATTATCCATAATGAGTTACATTGTTTAGTGGGCCAACCATGAGTTGTTATCCCCAAATCCCCATTGCCCACCTTCCCCATCCCCAGTCAGCTAGATATCCTCCTCCATGGGCCATCTGTATCAGTCTTTGTGGTAGGGGACCATGGATAGCCCAGTCTTCAGCCGGGTTCTCATAACCCAAGTGTGTTGTTACTGAGGGTTGCCAAGTCTCTGATATTCTCCTCCACCACGGCTCTCACAGTCTTCCCGCCCCCTCTTCCGCTCAGTTCCCTGAGTTGTGGTGGGTGAGTATTGAGGCTGCTTTAGTGTTGTGAGCTTAGGGGTTTTTGTGTCGAGATTTGATGGTTTCTGTCTCACTGGCTTATCGTTTGTTGATTGAATGGCTATGGCTGTGGGTCCCTTGTTCATCCAATCATTCTCATTGGGGTTCCATATGGATCCTCCCCCGTATGACTGTTGTGGCTCATCTCATGCCAGGATCTCAGCTTTCTGCCTGCGGTCGGTTGGTAGGGTTATATGAGCCACAGCTCCCTCGCTGTATCCTGAAAAATACAAACACAATCTCCATCGGAGAATGAGGTCAGTATTGTTTAACACATATACAACAATCTGGATTACCTAGCTTCTATTTTCAAAAGCCTCCCCGGCAGTCACTCTCATAGTGCATCTTTTCTTGGGAGCCCAAGAGTATGGGATCCGGTGCATATCGCCCTGAATCCCCAGTTCCAATCAAGGGTTCCCCCTCACTGAGTGGAATATTTGGCCGAATTTAATAGCTGTTGATTGTCTCCCCCAGGCCCAGGCTCCTCTATTGCACAAGTGCTCCTTTCTTGGTTTGCTTTTCTCTCCCAGTAGGAGGTGTGGTCAGCCTACTCATGGCCACAGACTGTGTTTCATGTCAGTGGTCTGTTTACACCAGCTGTCGTTCAGCTTCCCCTGGCAGCTTGTGTAGTGTCTTCCAGCACTGTACTAACTGCCATCTGGGGGCTGGTTACCATTCCAGACCTCTCTCTCAATGCTGAACGATGGTGTTCTGTGGTTTCTTCAGCAACAGGGTTTTGCCTCAGGCCTGGGGAGAGCATTCAAGAGCCTTGACAGAATTCTGTCTTGTTTTTGTAACCTCATGGGTCACTTTGGTCAACATCTCAGTGAGGGAAGGAACCAGTGGCCAGGACCTGGGGCTGTCAGACTGCTCAATTGTTCACAGACTTAGACATTCTCCCCTACGACTCATGGCCCCTCTTACCAGTTGACGCCCACTACTTACTCTTTAGGTAACAGTATGCTCGTGAGAATTTTATGTTTTTGAACCTAATTTGGTTTGGCCTCATGTTTGAGCCATTTCCCTCTCCCTTCCCTTACCCCACATTCATAACCTCTCACTTCTTTCTACTAGTCTGCATAAAGAAAACGGTTATCCTGGTTAAGGACTGCATATGAGGGAAAGTATGCAGCGTTCAATTCTCTGTTCCTTTGAGTGTTCACTTAATAAGATCTGCTCAAAGTCAGTCCATTTTTTTCTGAATTTTGATGTGTCATTTTTCCTTTCAGCTGAGTATAATTCCATCATGTAAATATACCACAGTTTCATTGTCCATTCCTCCATGGATGGGCATTTGGGTTGATTCCAATTCTTGGCTATTATGAATTGAGCTGCTATAAATATAGTTGTACAAAATTTTCTGCATCAAGATGTGGCATTTTGGGGGTAGATGCCTAGTAGAGGGATAGCTGGTTCCATTGGTAGTTCTATGTCCATTCTGTCTAGGAGTCTCCACAATGCTTTCCATAATTGTTGAACAAGTTTGCAATCCCACCAGCAGTGAATGAGGGTGCCTTTTTCCCTGCATCCTCGCCAGCAACGATTGTTGTTGGTTTTCTTTATGATTGCCATTCTGACAGGGGTAAGATGATATCTCATTGTGGTTTTGATTTGCATTTCCCTGATGCTTAAGGATGCTGAGCACTTTCTTAAATGAGTCAAGGCCATTTGTGTTTCCTCCTTCGTGAATTCTCTGTTGAGATCAGTACCCCTTTTTGTGAGGGGGCATTTTGGGTTTTTGTTATTATATTGTTTTTAGTTCTCTGTAAGTTTTGGAAATTAGGTCTCTGTCTGGGTTGTAGCTGGCGAAAATCATTTCCCAGTTTGAAGGGGGTCTGTACAGAAGCTTCTGAGCCTGATCAGGTCCCATTGGTTAAGTGTTTGTTGTATTTCCTGGGCTGTTGGAGATTTGCTCAGGAAATTTTTTCCAACTCCTATTTCATGTAGAGTTCTTCCTATTTTTTCCTCCAGGGTGTACACGGTTACTGGATTTATGTTAAGGTCTCTGATCCATTTGGAGTTGATTTTTATGCACGGTGAAAGGAGTGGGTCTAATTTCATTTTTTTACACATGTTTATCCAGTTCCTCCAGCACCATTTGTTGAAGATGCTATCTTTGGCCCAGCATACATTGTTGGCCCCCTTGTCAATGACCAATTAACTGAAGTTACTTCCTTTTAAAGCTGGGTCTTCAATCCTGTTCCATTGATCTGTCTTTCTGTTTTTATGCCAGTACCATACTATTTTCGTTACTAAGGCTTTGTAGTATGTTTTGAAGTCAGGCATGGTGATACCTCCTGAGTAGGATTTTTTTTTACTTAGAATAGTTTTGGCTATCAGGTCTTTTGCCCTTCCAAATAAATTTAGAGATTATTTTTTCTATGTCTGTGAAGAAAGAGTTTGGGATTTTTATCAGCATAGCATTGAATCTGTAAATCACTTTTGGCAGGACTGCCATTTTTACTATATTGATTCTCCCTATCCATTAGCATGCAATATCTTTCCATCTTCTCACATCCTCCTCTATTTCCTTCTTGAGTGTTTCAATATTTTCCTTATATAAGTCCTTTACAACCTTGGTTAGTGATATTCCGAGGTATTTGATTTTCTTTGAGGCTATAGAAAATGGGATAGTCTCTCTGATGTCCCTGGTGCCTGCCGAAGCCACCTATGTCCTCCTAGCCCTGGCAGAGGTTACTGAAAAGTCAGGAATTCTGTAATTTATGCATATATACCTATGTAATTTATATGTTATAAAATGGCTTATTTTCTAAAAGAAACTCTTGACTTATCTTTTTTCATAGAACATAAATGAATTCTAAACCAAGAAAGTTGTATGTTATATTTTTCCAATTATGATATTTGGTTTTAATAGTGTCCTTTTTTCAAACTTACACTGATTTCATATTATTCTGAATATCATGTTTCTCCTGAGAAATTCAGTACAACTTGCAGGTTAGGATTCTTACCACTGAATATTATTAAAGAAAGAGGAATCATTACTGAGGTAACCAAGCTAGGGAGAAAGCTCAGTGGGTACAAGCATTTACCACACAAAAATATAGGATGTGAGTTCATCTCTAGCTCCCCTTTTAAAAAGCCAGCATGGCTCTGCTTGCCTATAACCCCTTGCATGACAATAGGTAACTCCAGGTTTGGTGGGTGACTCTCTGGGAAAATAAGCAAGAAGAGCAATAGAGGAAGATGCTCACATTCTTCCCCTGGCTTCTGCACACAGGCTCATTGGGTTTGCACATCTTCACAGACATGGACACACCCCCTCCACACACACACACACACAAAGAATATTCAAGGAATTTTTCCATCAAAACAATACATAAGTAAAATGTTCAAATATTCTTACCCACACATGTAGTGATTTTAGAAAGCTGCTATTGTGGGTAGAAAGGGGGAAATGTAGATTGAGTCGCTGATAGTGTCTCTTTGCTTTGGGCAATGTGTCTAAGAAGCCTCTGGGACCTTTGTCCGGTTTCCCCAGGGGCACTACTTCATAGGGTTCGGTGGTACTGGATTCTGTGGTTTTATCTGGTGTGGGGCATATAGTTCCTCTTTCAGTCTAAAGGAATCTCTACCCTTTAAGAATGCTTAGAAGAATAGGTGCATCTGTGCATCATTCTTAATTTCCTTTTTGAATTCCAAAATTTTCTTATTCTAATCACAGAAATATATAAGTGGAACTTAGTTGCCTGGAAACCATGGCTGGCAGTGCAATGGTGGGAACTCTTTGATAACAGTTTGAGGTTCTCAATCACTCTGTTTTCCAGAGCTTGGCTTTCTCCAAATAGGAAAAGCTGATGCTATCAATACCATATTGGTAAATTTTTAGCTTATGTTTATTTCAAACATCAGAGGTTTTTTTTTTTCCTCAAGCTACTTAAGAAATACGTAGAATGATTTCAATAGAAAAAATGCAGGGTCTGATTTTAAAAAGCACACAACACACACACACACACACACACCAAGGACACCAATTTAATTGACAGTGGAATTGTTTTTAATTGGACTGCTTAATGTCTGCTCCTCTAAAACTACTTGCTATGTTAAAAAATTACCCTATTTGATGAAGTGAAGATCCTCTGGGGAAAAAGAATTCTACCTAAATTACACACCTACTATAAACAGTTATGCCAGCTTATTTAGATTTTTAACCTCTTGCAATAACAGATTATTTTGATAAATTATTCATATTTCTACATTATGTACCTTTTACTATTTGCATATCTGGCAGCAAATAAGCCCTTATTTCAGACTTCATTCCCCTTGGTCAGACAGGATGGCCAAAGGCTTCTTCATGATTAATTTCATCTCAATCAGGTAATTATCATACTAAAATGAACTAATACCCAAGAAATGTACTTTCCTGGAGCAATAAGTTTAAGAAGCTTATCCTAAGAACTTGTAAGCACATAACAACTTTTCACTTAAATGTTAACCTTTCTCTATTTTGAGAATTTCTACATCTAAAAATAAAACAAGGTTTTATAAGAATAGAAGATAATACTTCAGAGATTGGTTAAGCTGCTCATTGGACTGTGGAAGAAGCGGTCATCTGTTGTTTTCTCCTCCTGACCGGCTGGAGGGAAAACAGAGAAGCAGTGGGAGCCGGGAGCGAGCTGTCTGCTGTCCACTGTCTCAGGGCTGGGGCCCACAGAGCTGGGGGGATGATGGCGCAGGGGGTCCTGCGGGACACAGAGGCGAGCCAATGTGTATTGTATATCCACGTGGTTCTTTATTCAATTGGGGGACTTACATTTTATAGGAAAAAGGGGGTCAGGGGTCATGGGGAATCGGGAAGGGAAAGGGAGATTGGTTGATGGGGGTGGGGAGTTGGCAGCCTGCACAGGGATAGGTGGGTGGGACAGGTGGGTGGGGACAACTTGTGAACACCTTATTTGGGGGCCATGAGTGGCAGGAAATACGTGATGCTAGCCACGGTCAGGTCCGTGGGG
>PVHP010016812.1:12416-35388 GCA_004024765.1 Zapus hudsonius | reverse complement strand
CAGCTCAACTCTTAAGTCCCCACAGCTTTCAACTGAGCCATAATACCAAAAATAAACCCGTAATGGCACAGAACATTCACAATGCAAAACATGAGGCACAGCAAAAACAGATTGACCAATACAAGATTTAAAACAAACAGGGCACCATCAATCTCTAACTCCAAGTTCAATGATTCTAACCAATAACACAAGTCTCTTGAAGATTCAATTCCGCCCCTCCAGCTCAGCTACTCACAGTCTGGGAAAACTTCATCCGGTGCTGGCAGCTGGCCTTGGCACCCTTCCATAGTCCTGGAATTCTTTGGGTCTCCATTGCAATCCACAGTTCATCCTCATGGCTCCATTGGGCTCCATGCAGGCAACCTGCCACACCTGCTTCACATGGCAATTTTTCAAAAACAAAACTGTGTTGCAAATCCAATGACCCTCTCTTTCTAACCAATCTCCAATCCACAGAACCAGATGGGCTACCGATTTTTTAATCCAGGGGGATCAAAGCATTCAGGCCCCTTACTTCAAAGAGTCCGCATCTTCCTGTTGTTCCAATGCAGATCACCTGGCCCAATCTCAATGGTTGTAACCTCTCAAACAATTGCAGGTGAACGTGCAGCAGTTTCGACCCAAAGATCTTTCTTTCTGTGCCATCTCCATCTGCTCACACCAGTCCATCTTTATGTCAAGCAACCCTGCACAGGTTTCCAAGATACAGGCAGGCAGAACACAGCAAGCCTCTCATGCAAACTGCTTGTGGCACAGTCCTGACCAAGTTCTTTCTCACTCTCGTAAGCCAAACCTCACAGTCCATAGTTCTCACTACATTCAGGTCTTGTAACTGACCAGAATGGTCCATCACACTGTACTCACAGCACTGCGAGGCGTCTCTCAGACTGAGATTTCAAATCCTTCCACATTCCTCCTATAGATCACTTCCAGAAGACCAAAGCCACAAGATGAGGGTTCTAGCAGCAACAGATGACCCCACATTCAGGTACCAAAACTGTTGTGGTCAGCACAACAGCTGCCAAGGCGAGCTGCCAGCACCGGATGAAGTTTTTTGGGACTGTGAGTAGCCGAGCTGGAGGGGCGGAATCAGATCTCCAAGAGACTTGTTATTAGTTAGAATCATTCAACTTGGAGTTAAAGATTGATGGTGCCCTGCTTGTTTTAAATCCTGTATTAGTTCAATCTGTTTTTGCTGTGCCTCATGTTTTGCAGTGTGAATGTTCTGTGCTATTATGGGTTTATTTTTGGTATTATGGATCAGTTGAAAGCTGTGGGGACTTAAGAGTTGAGCTGAACACATTGTATTTACATCATGTATGATTATTAATTTGTGGGGGCCAGGGGTGGACTGTCATGGTTTGATCCAGGTGTCCCCCACAAACAAATAAATGTGTTCTGGGTAATCGATCCTCAGCTGATGGCAATTCGGGAATTAGAACCTCATTAGAGCTGTGTTGTTGGGGGTGGGCTTATGGGGGTTATAAGCCAGCTTCCCCTTGCCAGTGTTTGGCACACCTTCCTGCTGCTGTTTGCAGTGCTGTGGCAGAGGTGATGTGCAGCCCTCTGCTCATGCCATCGTTTTCCCTGCCAGGATGGAGTCTCCCCTCAAGTCTGTAAGCCAAATAAACCCATTCCTCCACAAGCCGCTTTGTTTGGGTTCTTTCTGCACAGCAACTAGAAAGACTACAACACCTGGTTTGGGAATTAGGGTGATGGTAGCTTTGTAGAAGGTTTTTGGGGACCTACCCTCTTTTACTATTCCCCTAACAAGCTTCAGAAAGAGTGGTTTCAATTCTATTATGAAGGATTGGTAGAATTTGGCTGAGAAACCATCTGTTCCTGGGTTTTTCCGTTTGGGGTTTTTTTTTTTTTTTAAATTACAGATTCAATTTTTGTGGTTGTGATAGGTTTATTTAGCAACTTTATCTGGTCTGGGCTGAGTTTTGGTAGTTGGTAGGTGTTCAAAAATTCATACATTTCTTCCAGATTCTCTAATTTTGTGGAGTAGAGATTTTGGAAATATGACCTGATGATACTTCCAATCTCTTCAGGGGCCGTTGTTACTTCTCCCTTGTCATTTCTTATTTTGTTGATTTGGGCTTTTTCTGTTCTTTGTTTGATTAGATTGGCCAGGGGTTTATCAATCTTACTGACTTTTTCAAAGAATCAACTCTTTAATTTATCTGTTTTTAATTGTTTTCTTCATTTCCAAGTCATTAATCTCAGCTCTGATTTCAATTATTTCCTTGCGTCTTGAGCTCCTAGGGTTGGACTTTTCCATCTGTTCTAGTGACCTTAGGTGGGAGGATAGGTGGTTGATTTGAGACCTCTTTGTCTTTATTATAAAGGCATTCAGTGCAATGAATTTCCCCCTTAGGACAGCCTTCATTGTGTTCCACAAGGTCTGATAGTTTGTGTCTTCATTATCATTTGTTACTGAATTTCCTGCCTGATTTCTTGTTTGACCCATTCAATGTTCAGGAGTGAGTTGTTTAGATGCCAGTGTTTGTTGACATTTTTAGATCTTCTCCCATTGTTGATTTCTAGTTTTAATGCATTGTGGTCTGATATGATACAGGGGATTACCTCGATCTTCCTAAATTTGTTGAGAGAAGATTTATGGCCTAGTACGTAGTCAATTTTGGAGAAGGTTCCATGTGCTACTGAGAAGAATGTATAATCTGAGTCCTTGGGGTGGAATGTTATGTAAATGTCTGTTATCCCTAGCTTGTCTATGGTGCTGTCGAGCAATGTTATTTCCCTGCTTGACTTTTGTTTGGAAGATCTGTCTCGGGATGACAGTGGAGTGTTAAGGTCTCCTACTATGATGGTGTTGGTGTCTATATCTGTTTTGTTTTTGAGTAATTTATGCTTTATGAACTGAGGGACCTTTGCATTTGATGCATACATATTTAATATAGTGATGTCTTCTTGTTGGATTTTTCCTTTGACAAGTAGGAAGTGGCCATTATTGTCCTTTTTAATTGATTTCAGTTTAAAGTCTATTTTGTCAGATATTAGAATAGCTACACCAGCATTTTATTGTTCCCACATGCCTGGAAATTGTTTTCCATCCATTTACCCTCAGTAGGTTACTGTCTTTAGCAATAAGGTGTGTTTCTTGAAGGCAACAGATAGAAGGGTCCATTTTTCTGATCCACCTTGCTATTTTGTGTCTTTTTATAGGAGAGTTAAGTCCATTTACATTCAGAGTTCTAACTGTGAGATTTTCCTTAAGCCCTGCCATGTTGGGGGACTATGTGGGTTGGTATCTGAGCGGTTGTTGTTATCACTTTGGTGTTACCTTGCTGGTTCCCTGTTCCTTTCCTGGGCTTGGTTGCTTGTCTCATCTGCATGGAATATCTCATGTAGTATTTTCTGAAGGTTTGGCTTTGTGTTCAAGTAATTGTAGAGCTGGCTAATTTCATGGAATACTTTCATTTCTCCATCTATTATGATGGATAACTTTGCTGGGTACAGTAGTCTAGGTTGAAATCTGTACTTTTTTAGGCCTAGAATCTCTTTATGCCAAGCTCTTCTGGCTTTTAAGGTTTCTATGGAGAAGTCTGCAGTGAGTCTGATGGGTTTGCCTTTGTAGGTGATGAGTTTCCTTTCTCTCACTGCTCTAAGTACTCTTTCTTTACCCTCAATATTTGGCATTGTAATTAAGATGTGTCTTGAAGAGGTACTCCTTTGATCCAGTTTGAGTCCTGTGTGCATCTTTTGGATGTATGGTATTATCTCTTGCAAGGTAAGGAAAGTTTTCTTGAATAATTCTGTTGAAAGTATTTTCTATGCCCCTAGCCTGGATTTCTTCTCCTCTGGGATCGCCATGATCCTGAGATTAGGTCTTTTTATGGTATCCCACATTTCCCTCATGTCTTGTTCACTTGCTCCTTTAAAATCATCAAATTTCTGATTTCTCTCACATACTCCTCTGTTCTATCTTCCAAGTGTGAGGTTCTGTTTTCCCAATTACTCATTCTGTTAGTGAGAGATTCTAGGGAGGTTTTTATTACTTCAATTTGGTTTTTGTTTTCTGAAATTTCTTTCTGGGTTGCCTCTATCAATCTGTTGAGATGTGATTTCATTTCAAGGTTTGATTTAATTATTTCTTCCTGTTATTCATTCTTATACTTGCACATGTCTTTGTTTAATTTGGATAGCTGGTTCTTGAGACCTTTAGTTTGCTGGTTTGCCTTTAGTTCCACCATTTCTCTTCTTAAGTCCATTTGACTCTCCTCTATTATATTAAGCCTGTTGGCAAAGCTTGTGAGCTGGTTTTGTAGTTTTTTAAAATGCTTGTCCACTTTTTCTTCCATGACCAACATAAAGTTCTCCTTAGGAACTGTGTTAGTATGATCAGGGTTTAGTGTCATGTCATCCTGAGCCTGCATCTGCTCTTTCTCTTTTGTGGTATAGTTGTTGTCATTTGGCATGGTTTCTTCAGCTGGTGTGTTATTCTTGTGTTGAGATCTGCTCATTTCAATTCCACTTGGGGTGGTTGGTGGGATGTCTTTGAGCAATCTACGCTTCGATAGTGTGGACAGGGAGTACACTGGGCTCCATGGAGAGGTTTGGGCACTCACTTTGTTTATCTGTGAGTGTGTGTGCCCTCAGATCAGTGGATGGGCTTTACTGGTGATACTGGGGGCAACCTGTTGGGGGGTGTGCAATGGGAGCTAGGTAGGTGGAAGGTGGGGTGCTGAGACCTAAGTAACCTGCTGGGGGTGTAGGGTGGTGTGGGGACTAGGTAACACATAGGGGTGACAGTCGGGCACACAAGTTGGGTGTCCGGGGAGACTGCAGATCAGGTGGCATGGGAAGGGCAGCTGCTGGCTGGTGGGCTCAGACTCGGGACCTGCTGGCTGGGCCGCTCTTCGACTGACTGCCTCTGGCAAGCACTGATCTCAGATATCAGCTTCCAGGTGGCAGGGTTCAGAGTTGGGAAGATGCTGGATTTGGGAAAGGGTCTGTAGTGTGTGTCCATGGCCTGTATCGCAGCTGGGAATGTTAACTCCTGTTCCCCGAGCATCGCGTTGTGTCTGTCAGTCAGCCATCTTGAACCGAAAGCCGGAGTTCAGGATATTACAGGACCTGTTCTTTTATAAAAATAAATTAGGCTGAAGAGATGGCTCAGCAGTTCATTCACTTGCCTACAAAGCTTTATGGCCCAGGTTTGATTCCTAAGTACCTAAATAAGGCCTTTGTAAAGGGAGGCACATGTTTCTGGAGTTCATTTGCAGTGGCTAAAGCCCCTGGCATACCTATTCTCTCTTTCTCTCGCTGTCTCTTTTCTTTCTGTATTTCTCTGCTTGGAAAAAAAAAGTTCCCCAATTGGAACATTGACAAAAAAAAAAAGTAATCATTTTTATTGGGAATGCTAACATGTGAACAGACTGTAAACTGGTCACATTCCCATCACGTTACCTTCTTTCACCAACTCTTCCCTGCCCCAGCCCACTGAGGGTTTTTCTCAATGTAGGTATCAATAACCCTTGTGTGTTGAATGGATCTGTCAGTTTGTGTCTGTAGGACAGTGTTCCACAGTGCATCTTACCACCCTACAGTGCTGATAATCTTTCTGCCTCCTCTTTGGCAATGTTCTCTGAGCTTTGGAAAGTGTTTTTGAAATCTTTGAGTTTTGAGTCTCCTCAGTATCTCTCCCACCATCTCCTTAGAGAAGGTTCTCTGGCTAGCCATGAGAGCTGTACTCATATTTCACCTGCCTCTTCCTTTGCATGTTTCCTGGGACCTGGTAGATATGATAGAGATGACTCATCAAGTGTTGGACACTTGGCTTTCTCAATGTTTGATTGTCTTGGGTCTCCCCAGTATTCCTGCCATCAGTATAAAAAGCAGATTCTCTAACAAAGAATAAGCACAGCATTGTTCAAAGGGAGAAAATGTACACATTTAGAAGGCTTTCTGATGGGTATAACCTCTCAATTTAGCCAAAGAACAGTGAAAACTTCCCTATAGGGTCTATGACCTTCCACACCATAGGTTTTTGATGTAGTTCACAGTACCAGGCATGAATTCCCTCCCAATAAACAAGCCTCATATCCAATTAGAGAGCAGTTGATTACCTCCATAACTGATGTGCCACTGTTGCACCCACAGGTTCATCTTTTCTGGCTGGCAGTTTTTGTAGCTTGCAGAATTTACTGTTCACACTGTTGATGATTTTTTACCTCCCAGCAGCATACAGTGTTCTCTAGCACCTTGACAGCTAGCTAACAGGGTGACCGTTTCTCTCTCAGTTCCTACTTTATTTCTCAATGTCTTGCAATTGCAGCTTGTGGTGTGTTCAGCAATAAGGTCTTACTGTTTCGTTCTGGTGGGAATCATCCTTTCTATTCACATATTGTGAAAATAAGATTGAATATATAAAGCTATAGCTAGGATAATTCTGTGTTCAAGAGTATCTAATAGATATGTGCCTTAAGGAATGTAAATAAATCACAATGTTCACTCTCTTATCTGTTTCCTTTTTTGAATGTATTTGTGATTAAGACTTTTAGTCAGGTAAGTTAAAAACACCATTAAAACCTTAAATCTCATGATTTAATAGAGAATATATTGTTGTTTCAATTTATAAAGTCCATTGCACAGAACCATTTGTGATCACAGAAAGCAATTTATGTGATATCAATACATATATACAAATAACCTGAAATGAATACACATAGATATACATACATACATATCTACATGTTGCATACAACTTTTATGAACTGCTTGGATCCAGAAGTGTTTTGGATTAAGATTGTTTTCCTTGGAGTTTGGAATCTTTTTCATGTACATGATGAGATTCCATGAAGATAAGACATGGGTCAAACATGAAACTCTGTTATGTTTCATATACATCTTACACACAGAGATGTTAAGGTTAATTCTCACAATGTCATAAATAATTTTGTGCATGACATGAGTCTCATGGTATGGAATTTCCACTGGAGGCATTATGTTGGCACTCAGGAGTTTCAGATTTTGGAGATTTCAGGATTGTGAATGATAATCTCTTTCTCTGTGTAAGGCTTGGACCACTGCTGCAACTCCAAAAGAAAATAAAGTCCAAGTATTTACATGGCTGATGCCTCCTAAGTCATCTCTGGTAGCAAGAACAAGCATCAGGGGGCCAGTCTTCCACTCCCATTCTCTTCTTTAACCCATTTGGAGACCTTTGGCAGGTCACATGATTGTTCTGGGCACCAGTTTTCATTATGATATGAAGGGGTTGGATAAGGTCATCTCAAAAGCTTTTTCCAGGTTGGTGATTCTAGGTGTGGTCCAAGTTTAAGTTCTGGAGAAAATATGCTTCTATTTTTTGTTCCTTCCTTCTGGTACAACCTTGTGGCTTCTCTTCCTGTCTTGTTTCCCTTTCTCTTTCCTCTCCCTTGTTGCTTTCTTTGCTTTTGTCTCTTTTCAAAGTCCAGATGGCAGTTTTCATTAATAGAAGAAGAAAGAAACAACTTTCTTCCCAGTGGTTTGAACTTTTTATGAAAAAAAAAATCTCAGCCCTTGCTTGCTTAATTTAAGCTTCAGAAATGTATATGTGAGAATGTACTTTTTTTTGTTTTTTTGAGGTAGGGTCTCACTCTAGTATTTAAAAAAATATTTTATTTATTAATTTGCCAGGAGAGAGAGAGAGAGGGAGGGAGGGAGAGAGAGAGAGAGAGAGAGAGAGAGAGAGAGAGAGAGAGAGAGAGAGAGAGAGAGAGAGGAGCAAGTGAGTGAGCATGGGTACACTGGGACCACTTGCCCCTGCAAATGAACTCCAGATGCATGCATCACTTCATGTATGTGGCTTATGTGGGTACTGGGGAATTGAACTGGGGCTGTTAGGCTTTGCACACATTCACCTTTAACTGCTCAGCCAATTCTAGGCAGAGAATTGTATTTTTCTGAAAACAATTCATCAGAGGAAGCCACTTTGGTACAATGGCTATACTTGTCAGATGGTGAGGTTGCTGCACACATACTCTGGGGGTTAGGCTTATTGAACAGGGGAGTACTGTCAGGACATTTTCAAAATCCTCTCCTGATTTAGATTTGAACAGAGTGAGTTATAGAGATGTCTTTATGGCAGGGCACTGGATTTGCCTGAAATGGTAACTGACATGAGGGGTTGTTCTGCTCTTGCCTGGTGGTGGGGAAGGGTGACACCTCTCCTTACTTGGTGGCAGCTGAAGGATGATACCAGGTCATCAAGGTATCTCTGGGACTTTTCCTACTCACACCATTATGCAGTCCTCCTTAAGTTGCAGCAGTGACAGGATTACACCTCGGAGCACAGCAGCTGGAGGCGCTGCACATGCTAAAATAGAATCAGAATTGAGGTGAAAGGTTTAATTTCAGGCTTTTAAAAAGCCAGGCTCTTCTTCCAAGTCTGGAATCAAATTGTTGCTTAGCATCTCTTTTTTTCCCACCTCTTTGCTGGTTGGAAAGTTCTGTGTGACCACCCAGAATTAAGAGAACAAAGTTAATGATGCTAAAAAGCAGTGATTTTTCTTCCCACATAATTTGTTTTTCTTTCTCTCTCCTTAAATATAATAATGAGTTAACCCTTGGTTAAAGGAAATTCTTTGTAGAGGGCATATATATTTCCTTGTGCAGTAGCTACTTTGAGTGTTCAATCATGTTGTTCCAAGTGAAAGCTTTGCAAGTCATTGAAGCTGTGAAGATAGTTCAATGGTTAAAGGCACTTGCTTGCAAAGCCTGCGGGCCCATGGTTCAATTCCCAAGTCACTCACATAAGCCATATGCACAAAGTGGTACAAGCATCTGGTCTTCATTTATAATGGCCCTGGCATGCCCCACACCCCCACACACAAATAAAGAAATAATAATAAAAATTTAAAAATCTTTGCAAGTTATGCTACACACAGCAGGATGTTCTCTAACAGACCCACGTGTGACAGCAGACTTCTGAGATGGGTCTCTATAATCCTAGCTTCCTGGTGTCTATGTCCTGTGTAATCTCCTTATTTCCCTTGAGTGTTGACTGGACGCAGAATGTCCCTTCTAATGAATAGCATATGACAAATGTGATAGAATGTCACTTCCAAGATTAGGTTACAGAAGGTATGGTTGCCATCTTCCTGGCATTCACTGCTCTTCCCCGATGTGTTGTGAACTGCCTTCTCAGGAGGCCCATGTGGCAAAGAGCTGGGGGTGGCCACCAGCCCACAGCCAGCAAGGATTCCTCCTCAACAGAAGCTGTGAGAAATAAAAACATTCACTGTGTAAAGTCATTGGTGTGGAGACAATTTATTACAGAGCAGTAGATAATTCGAACTGAGCTCTTTTTAAAAAAATATTTTATTTATTTATTTTTAAGCAGAGAGAGAGAAAGAGAGAGAGAGAGAGAGAGAGAGAGAGAGAGAGTACCAGGGCCACCTTGTGGGTCTGGCTTATGTGGGTCCTGGGGAATTGAACCCAGGGCCTCAGGCACTGGAGGCAAGTGCCTTAACCACTGAGCCATCTCTCCAGTCCATGAGCTCTTCTTTAACAAGGTTATTTTTGTATCTGATTATGAAGAAAAGGTTCATGATCCTTTTAAGTCACATTCTTGTACCCAGAAAATCACATTTTAGTAAGATTGTTTTTAACTATCAATAAGGGGAAGCTGTTCCCCACAGTCCTTTAACTATTGGTTATTTCTTTCTCTTCTTTTTTAAAAAAATATTTTATTTATTTGCAAGCAGAGAGAGAGACAGAGAGAAGAGAGGTACACACAGAAAACGGGCACACCAGCTGCAAATAAACTCTAGATGCATGCACCACTTTGTGCATTGGGCTTTATGTAGGTACATAAAGGGGAGTGGAACCAGGTTTGTTAGGCTTTGCAGGCAAGTGCCTAAATCACTGAGCCATCTCTCCAGCCCCCATTGGTTATTTCTTCTTTCTCTATTCTCCCTGTACCAGCCTGATCATGTCTTCACATAGCCTTTCCAAATGCAAAGAAACCTCAACGTGATGTACATGATTTAGTTGTGGGTTGTTCATTTCTCCACATTTTCTGATTTATTGCACGTCTGGCAGACTGTTTTGGAATACCTATGGTGATGGGTCTTAAGCATAATAAGTAATCATAAGACTCTCAATTATTACCTCAGAAATAATCGAATAGCATGCCGGTTCTTATTTTTGAGTTCTTGCTCACTTATATAACCTTGTTTTGGCTACTATTACTCAACCAGTTGAAAGACAAATAACAAAACAAGCTGAAACACTATCACAAGAAGTTTTTGTTATAAATTTAAAACTGTCTGAAATATGATACAGATTCTTTTTTGGATAATATCAGCTAGCAGCTACCATTTATGTTCTTTCCACTTGCCATTGTCCTAAGTGCTTTTCTTATATCAGCTTGCAGAGATTCATATTTAAAATCTAATGAATAATTTAAAAATAATATAAAGTTTAAATAATTTTTAAATATAAAGAGCTGAAATGCATGAATGAAAGTCACATTAAAGATTGAGTTACATGCAGTAATTTTCACAAAGTGATTTTTAAAATGGGATGTACACTAAGCTTTTTTAGTGTCAACTTCTAGCCTTAGAGGGAAAACTCAGCTGTATGTCTGATGTGATGGTGGTTGTGGAGGTGGTGATGTATCTATTTGATTCTGTTTAAGGTCAATAGTCAAGAAACTCATGATTATTTACTACAAGAGACCCAAATGTAGTCACAGACTCTACCACACAAGTTAGCAAGTTGGAAAAAAGGGTGTGGCAGCATGCACCTGCAATCCCAGAGCTGGGAAGCTGGAGAAGGAGCTCCCTGGGGCTTGCTGGCTAGCTAGTCTAGCTGAATGAGACAGTTCAGGTTCAATGAAAGAAGCCCAATATTGACCTCAGGCCTGGACACATGTGAGTACACTTGTGTATGTGTATCTGTACATACATGTCCACCCACCCACATACGACTATACAGACACACATGTACACACGCCACTCATACATACACATGCAAGAAAGTAAGTCCAGTCCTACAGGCATGTGAAGAGAGACAAAAATGTAGGAAAGTAATCAAACAACAGCTGAATTACATGGACTGCATTAGGCTCTAGAAGTCTAAGAATGTCTTTGAGAGGAAGGTATGACTCACTGTCTGAGAAGAATGGACTCAGAAGAAATAGTGTTTCAGTGCTTGTGGGAAGCATAGATTTCCCTTCTGAGGTCTATCAGTCAGGGTTCTCTAGAGGAACAGAGTTGACAGAATGGATTGTAGTAAAAGGAAATTTATTGGGGTAGCTTACGACAGTCCAACAATAGCAGTCTGCAGGCGCACAGGTGAAGGAACCAGTAGCTGTTCAGTCCACATGGCTGGATGCCTCAGTAGTTCCAATCCAGCACTGAAGGCCTGACAGCTCCGTGGGGAGCTGCTGGTCTTCAGTCCACGATGTGAGGCCCAGGAAACTGGGTTCCAATGTCCAGGAAGGGCAGGAGAGCAGGATGCAAGTGCAAGTCACGAACAAGCACCAGCAGCCAGGGTAGGAAGGAAGAAGGTTTCCCTTCCCCTCAAGCTTCCTAATATCCAGTCCCCTTCTGGAAGGTCCACCCACTGTGGGGAGGGGGAAGGGCTCACTCTGGAGGAGGGACCTCCTCCTTTTGTCAATCCTTTCTGCAGGCAAGCTCAGAGACCCACTAAGATTACTGTAGATTATTAAATAGGTCAAGTTGATAATAAACCATCACATGAGGTAATCAAAAAATAAGGTTTTGGATACCTGGAGGAGGATATATGGGAAGTAAAAGGCAATTGTCTTTGTTCCTGGACCCAGTGATCATTTATTCTTGGAAAAGGTGAACACATCAGTGTGGCCTGGGAGCTGTGTCATCTTTCCCTCTTCTTCCATTTCATGCTATGCTAGTGGGAAGGAGGACTGTGCTTTGTTAAATGTGGTTCTGTGCTTCTGGGCGCATAAGCATTGCTCAGGAAGGGCGTGGGACCATGCTCTGCTAGACCTCATGGGGTTCTTTGAGCAGCAGGAACACTTTCCCCTATGTCTCTGGGTAAAGGGGGACGGATGTGTCATAGACACACTATGACAGGATGTTACCATGCTCACTTTATTACTAAGAATAATATTTAGTGCTATCAAAATTTCATTCCAAATTTCAGTGACTCAACACAAGTTTCTTGGTTAACAATTCAATGTGCCTATTTCTGGTGGGGGACTTGGGAACCTTTCATCTTCAGCTGCTATGTTAGCTTTCTATCATAACAAATACTTGAAGTAATCAGTGTATTGTTGATTTGGGGTTCTGTCCATGATCAAAAGCTTATTGCTTTGGGGGGGCCTATCGTGGTACATCATCTCAGAAGCACAAGTCAAAGTAAAACAGGTCACCTCATGGCTGAGAAGCAAAAGAGAGGAAGAGGAAGTGACCACTACCTCTTTTAAGAACATCTCCCCTGTGACTCAAAGACCTCACTATGTTGCTGATTTCAAGTTTCCACTACTTGCTAATAGTGTCACTCATGACATCAAGCCTTTGATACCCTGACCATTGGGGACACATAGGATACAGAAGATGGCTACTTCCAATCCTAGGAACACAGAATTCTCTGCCTCCAGTTGGCAGAGGGAGGGGAAAAAGGGAGTATTATCCCTTGGCCCATACATAAATAAATCACTTCTGTTTATTTTTGTATAAACTAGTTCACTCACCTAGAGGCAGAGTAGTTGGAGAAATGTAATTCCTCAGTGTGTATGTGTGTGAGGGGGATGGGGGAGATGGAGCTTCTTTCCAGCAACAATTCCATCCTATTGAAAGAGAAGCATGAATTATGGCTTAACAGGTGTGTGTCTGCCTCACAAACACAATAAAGACTTGCAATGCAGAAATATAAAAGTTCGAACTTACATAACTTGTTAAGGGCAAGGTTAGAATTTGAACTCGAACTCTCACCACCCTGTTCAATTCAAGTTCAATTTGAACTTGAACTCTCATCCCCATGGATGGACTGTTTAAAATCCTATTTAGAGGGAAAGTGGTGAAAAAGAGAAGGTATCTGTGGCCATGAACAGGTATGGGCAATGTGGGCATCAACTCCCAGGGATCCTGATGGCTAAGATCTACCTCCTGGGGCTTTGCAAGCAAGTTTGACATATTTAAATGAGCTGACTGCCTGAAAGAGAATGATGCCCCCAATTCAGTGAATTTCAAATTTTAGTGAACATCACCAAACACACCTGGCATGTTTGCAAAACATGTAGAGTCCCAAAACCCTGTTTCACTGAATCAGACAGCTCTATCCTAGAGCCTAGGAATCTGATCTTACAACTGACACCCCAGTAACTCTGATGCAGGTGGTCTTGGATCTCCTCACAGAGAGACTGTCTTGATTATTGTATATATGTGGGCACATGTGTGTGTACATGTTCATATGTTCACCTAGACTAGCCAGCAAGTGCCTGAAATGTCTGTCTCCTCAGCACCAGGATTACAGGCACATGCCACTATGCCTGGCATTTTATGTGGCTTCTGAGAGTTTGAACTCAGGTCCATGCTTGTGCTGTAGGAACGTTACCCACGGAGCCATCAACTGTGCCCAAACAACTGTGTTTTATGAAGTTTGTCTGAGATAGGAGTTTCAGATACTGTTCCCTGCCCATCACTTTTCACCTGTATCAGTATCACCTGCCTACTAACTGCCAACACCTGCAGTTTAAATTTTGTAATGGGGGGTATGGGGTTTAACTGACCTTCGGAGGGTCCTTCACCACCCATGTGACAGACTGGAATCATTGGAGAATTAATATTATCTAGGAGTAGTTCATGACCAACAACAGGTAGGTGCCCCACTTCCCAAGCTCGCTGTGTCCTCTACACTGGCTTCAGAGTTCTTCAGTGGAAGAAGCCTGAGAGTAAGTTCCAGGATTCCACAGCAGTACCAAACTGGATTACTTTCTTTCTTGGCTCGTATCTCCTCCTGACTACTAGGAGTCCCTCCCCTCTCAAGTGAAATATCTGCCCTTGAAGCTTTGTCTTGTGCTTCTGGAGGAACCCAGATGAAGCTGGTAGAGATGCATGTGTACTCTACTGCATGCACCCCCTTGGAGAGTTTCTCCCAGGACTCCATTATGCAGGCACGAGACAACTGTGGGAGGTGAGGAGCACATTCATGAACCTCACTGGCTCTGTGTGATCTTGTTTCCAGCAGCCAGTGCCTTAATAAACTGAGCAAAGTCCACATTATGTACTCATGGACACTTGCAGACATCTAGTAAGAAAGAAAAATTATCTTAGTTTCTAAAAGAAACTCCTCCCTCATTCGGTTTGCTCCACATAGAAGAACTTCATTCTGGATGGATATTCTTGGTTGAGTGGCCTGCAGAGGTTTTAATCTTAATGATTACCCCAAATGGGAATAAATACATTTCCATGTATGGACTGCTCTCACAGCTTGAGCTAAATGGACCCCAAACACATGGTATTATTTTTTCCTTTTCCAACATATGGATAACGTCTCACATTTTACATCAACTGAAAAGGAAAAGATTACAGGCAAATCTTCACAGAGGATTAACTATCAGGAAATATATTTAGTTTGCATAAATATTTGTGGTGGGATGGATGGTGAGGTCACATTGTAAAGAAATATTTCATATCATAGAACGTGGGAGCCCAAGGATAGGCTACTGGGATGACTCTGGAATCACCTGCTTGTCAGGTTGGACGGCCTGGGCATCAGTCACTCTCCCCTGAATTGGACTGCAGTGCACACCAAGCACAGCATTAGGTCTGGGCTTGACGGGGACCCATCTCTCTAGGGGAAGTCACTCTGCTCAGGTGCTGCTATCAGTTTGGGTAGATTATAACCTGTGTCAGAGCTCATGTCACTTGCTCAGGACCACTGAGATCAAAACCTTAGAAACACTCAAGGGTCTGTAGAAGGGCCCCATTCACTATCGACCAGACTTTATGTTGGATTTGAGTGAGGACTCCATATTGGGTGCCAAGGATTGAGGGGGATGCAAAACCGGGTATCAGAATCCTGTTCCTCAGAGAGATCAAGCCTACTTAGTTGTCACACGGTGGCATCAGAAGAGGCAGCAATGTGCCTGGGAGACAAGAGTTCTCTGCAGGTAATGATCAATATAGAGAAAAGCAGCTCGTTAGGCATTTCTCTCCTAAGGAGCTCGCTGGGCCTTGTCAAGCTTCCAAAGCCACAGACAGCTGTGTTGTCCTCATTAGGGACATGGGCCCAGTGGAGCGTCAGGGCACTGCCCTCAGTAACACCAGACAGTAACCCTGAAGAGCAGGCCATGGTTAGCAGCTCTGTGTCAGGGTATTTTCAGGCTTGTCCTGCCTGCCCGCCTCCTCCTCTATCATGTCTTTTCCCTAAATGTACTGAAGAGCCTATACAGGGGTTTATTCATGTCCTTACTATACCTGTGACATCTCTGCTCAGACAAAGGTGACCAGTATGGGGGCTGTGCTGTTTGATATAGACACCAGGCCTAGGACTTACCTTCCACCTCTGGGGTAGGAGGGAGCAGTTAGGATCCCTGAAAAAGTCCCCTAAGCTCCAATCAGAGGTGCAACCACAGAGTCTACTCAGTCCCACCTCTGCATCCATTCTTTCTGTCTAAAAGCGATGCTTTGGCCACTAGCTTATTTTATCCCTTCAAATCATCCTCCCTCCAGCTGTCTGTGACTATACAAAAAGATTCTAGTGGCAATGGCTTTTGCTAGTGAGATGAGAGAGAGAGAGAGAGAGAGAGAGAGAGAGAGAGAGAGAGAGAGAGAGAGAGAGAGAGAGAGAGAGAGAATGAATAGGGAAGAAGACCCCTGAGCTGCAAATCTGTCTGAGAGACAGTAATGGTGGCTCTTCAGGAAACGAGTAAAGAGACAGCTGTCTTTTCCAATGAAACTTCACACACTAATGTCAGGCTTGGGAAAAGCAATAGCATCAGGAAGGTAGTGTCTATGGGTATGGAAATTCCGATTTCGAGCTCTGGTACTCTGTGTTCCGTCCTGTCTTTGCACTGGAGTTTCCTTCTTCTGTAGAATGGGATTAACAACTTTGATCATCTCATAGGCTTGACTGGAAAATTAAAGCCTGAAACTGCCTACAGGAATTGAATCAAGTTACCTGCCACGAGGCTCATGAAGTTCACGCGGAGAATGACGTTGACACTCAAAGGAGGGGAGGTCGGTTTAGCTCTGGGTCTATCCTGGATTGCCCACCGGTGGCTCTCCAGCCAGCACTCCGCTCCTGGCTCCCGGCACTGGGCTCCGGCTGCAGTTGCGCGCCGCCGCCTCTAGATGGAACTTTCTCACCAACGCAGAGCCGCGCGGGCCTCCGCACCCCGGTGCGTGGCCGGGGTTCCCGCTTCCTCTCGGCGGGCGGGTGCGGAGCGCGGGAACCTGGGCGGGACGTGGTGGGAAGGGGCGCTGGGCTGCGCGTTTGCAGCCCCGCCGGCTCCTCGATCCGCCGGATGGGAGGGAGTCCCGAGGTCCGTCTCCCGGTTCCGCGCGGCTCCTCCGGAGTTTCCTACCCGCGGCGGCTTCTCCTGAAGATGACAGTCGCCCGCTGAGGCTGCCCCTGCGGTGCACTGCCCGCCGTGGGGCCGTGTCGTGTCCACCATCGAGCTCCGGGGCTCCGGAGCAGCTCCTCCCCGGCACCCTCGCGTGCCCGAGCTGCGTGGCAGGACCAGAGACCCAGCCGCCGGCGCAGCTGGAGGCAAACTTTGCGGGAGAATCGCGCGGCTTTGCGTGTCCCTCCAAAGAAAGCAGGCTGGCGGGACCGGTCACCTGTCATGTCTTCTTCACGGTGACCCATTTCCGAGGTGTGCTCAGGACAGGGGACCCCCGGCTCTTGGGAGCCGAGCGCAGAGACTGGGGCGGCTTCGTGGCGCGCTGGGCGCGCGGGTCGCGGGCTCAGCAGGCTGTCGGAGGCTCCGATGTCTCCGCACCTCCCGCCCCTCTCCCCATCTCTGGGGCCTCCCCCCTTTTTGTCGTTGTTAGGGGCGGGGCACTTAGTGTGATTTCTTTAAAAAAAATTACCGCTATTTCTGGTCCCCTAATCCTTTAGCACAGAGGGGGTCCTGTGGTTGAGTGCCCCGTTCCTGCCCTAGCCGGGGGCCATTCTGTGACATCGGAATTCAGGGCTCCCGCCCCTTGGGGTTCCTCCTCCCGCTTCCCGAGGTGACAAGTGGGCGCGAAGCGATTGGTGATCCGGGGGCGCGATCCCAGCCGCGGCGGCTCCCCGCGCCGCGCGGGGTGAATGGCCGCGGGCGGAGGATCGGGAGGTGCCGGGCTCAGACCAATCGCGGCCGCTGGTGGGAGTATTTGTTATTCACATGGAAGAGACTCGGTGGCGGCTAGGCCAGCTCAGCTCCCTCAGCCCGGAGATCAGCCACAAGTGCGGCCGCGCTCCTGGCCTCACGCGGCAGTGGTTGCGGCGACGGCGCTTGACATGGAGCTGCGGGGCCCCCGCGGGCTTCCTCACCGCGCCCTCTGCGGGGAGCAGGGTAAGACTCCCCGCCGAGTAGCAGGCAGAGGAAAAGAGGGAAGAAAGCAAGTGCAGAACCACGGTGTGTGTGTGTGTGTGTGTGTGTGTGTGTGTGTGTGTGTGTGTGTGTGTGTGTGTGTGTGTGTGGACGGGGAGTCCTAGCCTTCCAACTCTTCCGAAACACTGAGCTTGCAGAAAAAAGATTTCCCCATATTTTCTTCTTCTTCTTCCTATTTTCTTCCCCAAACCATTCAGCCGACAGCAGGTGCACCGGATCCTTCTAAGATCACTT
This sequence comes from Zapus hudsonius, assembly GCA_004024765.1. NCBI lineage: Eukaryota > Metazoa > Chordata > Mammalia > Rodentia > Dipodidae > Zapus > Zapus hudsonius. The sequence goes on along the minus strand of PVHP010016812.1, from coordinate 17,615 downwards.
TGGTGTTTTGCTTTTCCCCGGGCACAAGTAGATGGCCTTGCATACCCAGAGTCTGAGATAGAACTGGCGGGCGGAGAGGGGAATGGGGAGAGAGGGAGAGTGGGCACCAGGGGGCGAGGGGCTGGCCGGGCATTGGAGCTTGATTGGGTGTCTGTTGATTTTACGTGGCAAACAACAAGGCAGCCAGCCCTCTTGTCTTCCCATGATTACATTCCACCGAAGAGGTTCCGAATGGAGGGAGGCTTAGCTGGGAACTTCCAAGCCTAGGAGATGTGATCTCCCCCAAAAGTTTCCAAGGCGAACGGGAGATTGAAAGGGGCAGGCGCGCTAGGGACGCTCTAATGGGGCGTGCGTCGGCAGGATTTTAAATCGCTCTGCCTGGGAATGCCAGTCCTGGGTGACCTGGACGTGCCCTGGCCGAATCCGGACTTGCCCTGCTGAGATGCCCAGGTACCTTCTTTATGCTAACCAGAGGGATTTCCGAAGTTAGCGGCTTCCAGAATGAGTTGGGGGTAATCCCCGCCTGTCTCAGTTCGGGTTAGAAGGATGTCTGGGCAAGGATCTTGGGAAGAGGGGGGTGGGCGTCGTAGGAAATGCCTGGCGATCTGGGGGGTCCCGGAGACCCGCATCCCTGCACAGCGCACGCTCAGCCTGGAGTTTGCGTTCTCAGCGCACCCCCCCCCCTCGCGAGGTTGGGATTTCCGTGTCCGCCCCCCACGGTGGCCCTGGGAAAACGGTGGAGTTCGTGTCCTGTTGGGGGCGGGGGAGGGGAAAAGGTCTCAGGGATCTTGAGTTTCCTAAGCCTCGCGGACGTTTCCCGTCAGCTCTCCCGCATCATCCGCAGACAGAGTGGCCCCAGCGTCTGGCAGACGGCGAGGGGCGTGGGCGCTTGTGGCCACCAGGTGTGGCGCGGGCGGAGGCGCGGGGAGGCTGGAGCCCCGGGCGCGCGGGGAGGACTGGGGCGGTGCCGCGGTGCACCCCAGAGCCAAGAGTAACCAGGTACTTCCCCGCAGCCCTAGAATTCATCCAGAGTTGGGCTTCTACAGTCCAAGGAACTGGCAAGAGAGGAAGATGTTGAGGGGAAGAGGGGAGCCCAGGCAGGGTGCGTGGCCACTGCTGGAGATATAGAGACCTCTCAGCCTCACCGATGAGTGAGCCCCGCTGCTCAAAGAGCTGGGAGATCCCGTTAGGTTCATTCAGTTGATGAATATATAATAGAATTCCACTCTCCCCCCCCCCCCAATTCAACAACCACCCAGTTTGTCTGACAGGCTTCTTTGGTGCAAATGAAATGCAGAGGCGCGTGCTAGTCACCCAGTTGCGCAAGAAGGCACCCCCGCGCTTCCCTGAGGCATTGCTTCCAGCACAAATTGGGGAGCCCAGGGTTAGAGCGTGTCTCAGAGCCCAGGATAGTGGGAGGGGGTGAAAATACCCACTCGCTGGTTGCAGAAGCTAAAGCCCCTCAGCGACGACAAGTGAGTCCCATCATCTCTGGAGGGAATGCCTTATTTGTCAATTGGGGGCTGATCTGATTCCACAGACCTGAGAGTATTGAAGTCGCCCTAACACCCTTGGATTCACTGGAGTCTTGGCCACCAGGGCGCCAGAACACAGATCTTACCAATGGACACAACCGGAAGGCAGGGTTTGTGGTGGGAATATTTACAAGAAAAATTACAAACAGGAGAAATGCATTCCAATGATAGCTTGTATTTTGCTTTAAAAAAAAAGACAAAAAGAGCCACCAGCAGGTAGATCTTGGATAAACAGTTTATTGCACTCGACTGTAATTTCCATTTTCCGTTATGAAATTGTTTGTCAATAATTGCAAATGGCTACAGAAACCACTTTAGGTTACTTTGGTCACTTGCTTGTGAATAATATCTTGAAAGATCTTGGTAGGAGATGGAGTCGACTCTATGAACTCCATCCCTGGCTCTTGAAAATAAATGGTTTGGTAATTTTGAAAAAAGCTGTATTTACCAGGGAAATGATTTGCTAATGTAATTTTCCTACTTCAGAGTCAACCACAGGTTGTACCACATCTAAGATAAAGACAGAGAATATTTGTCCTTAAATCAGGGATGTGGAGACAGGCTAATGAGGGGAGGCTTTCCAGGAGACATTTTGCCCAGAATAAAGAAAAAGATGCTGAGAACACAGTTCTTTAGTGTTCTGTAAGCTCAATTTGTTTTATTTGGTTTGTGCTAGCTAGTTCTGCCCTATTGTGCCCCCTGTTGCAAGCTATGGCTGCTTGAATAATTCTAACCATCTCAATCCAAAAGGAAGAAGAGGGAAGGATGCACTGAGCTCCAGTGAATGAAAGAGAAAGTTAGAGGTCTGGAGAGATGTGTTCTTTCCAAACTTGGCTGGGTAGAATGAAGCCGCTCTGGGGCTTGTTTAATTGGCATCTATGTAGTAAATAACCCAGCTGACATTCACGTGGGCAGCCTCCAGTGACAATCTTTGTGTAAGAATGTTCCATTGTCTTCAGGGCAGAACACACGGAATGCTTCACACATATGCTTGTGATAGCAATGATTTTTTTTTCTTCCAAGTTTCTTTTCAGCTGTCTTCCCCCTGGTGTTCAAGTGTCCAACATGAGGATGACTGTGCTTTAGTCTGTGAGTGGCTTTAGTCTGTGTCTTAAAAAGAGATGCTGTGTGAGTTTTTCCCTCACTAGATCCACAGCAGAGTGAGTGCCTGTTGAATAAACAGGCTTCCAAAGGTTCAGGAATTATTGCTGCTTTCTTCATAGAACCTGATTGCATATCATTATTCTCACACATGGGGTTTGCTCAGGAGGAACTGGTCACTCCATGATATTCCAGGTGAGGCTATAAGCCCCTAGAGCCAGGGCTACATTATTGTTTCCATCACAACAGGGGATTTCCCTCTCTTCGTCTCTCCCTCCCCACTCCATCTCTTTCTCTCTCCCTTTCATTCCACTTAGAGAATTTTTGTTGATGTTTATTTCTACTTGGTGCTTTGACAAGTTGCAGCAGACTCCTGCACTGACATTAAGGACCTCCAGCAGGGTTGTCCCATCCAGGCCCCACATTAGGAGTGGTTGGTATCCATCCATCCGTTGGGATGCTTTGAGAGGCCCAGAAGGTGCTTGGTTCATAGCTCCCTGCTGTGCCTAGTTACACCTGTACTTTCAACTATTAATTACTACTGGTGATTTTTTTTTTTGCTAAAGATATTATGGTCTGTTCTAGGTATCATTTTATAAATGCAAATGTTTGGGCTGAGATGATGGCTGAGTAGACCAAACGTTTGCCATGTAAGCCTGAGTACTTGAGTTCAGATGCTCAGAACCCAAATACGAAGTGAGATGCTGTAGCCTGAACATCTGTAATGCCATTGTACCTATGGGCAGAAGGGTTGATGAGGACAGGAGACTTTCAGGGAAGTTCACAGGCAGACTAGTCTGGTGATGGCAGCAGTGAACAGTGAGGGAGCCTGCCTCAAACATGGTAAGAAGGCATGGACCCACTTCTGAAGTTATCCACTCCTCCACACCTACTCTATGCCGTGTGCATGCCCACACTGCCCACACACATATGAACATGCATACACACACAGACACATATACTCCCCAAAAAAAGTTCAAAAAAGAAAAAAAAAGAAAGAAAATGCAGATACTCCAGTTGCAGGCTGATAGAAATGCATCAAGTTTTGATACCTGCTGACTCCTTCCTGTTAGATTGTGGGCTGTGGTGCAGCTTCATAGGCGAATTTCAGGAGGAAGTGAGGTAACTAAGTAAGGCTGCAGGCATATTGTCAGCATTCAGTACTTTGCTTTCCCTCTATCTGCTGCAAACTGTAAACATGACTTCTCATTTCTTTAACTAGAGTCATTTTATGCAATAGTGGTTATCAGAAAAAGAAGGGTACAAATTGAATTCTACTAAATCAGATTATATTTTAAACGCACAGTATCTAGCTATTTAAAGGAAACCTGTGGTGAATTCTTTTGTCATGCAAATCACCATGTTATAATCTATCTGAGCTTCATGTGGATCAGATTTTATTAATATGGGCCTTCTTTATATAGAAGAGCTTCAAGAACCTTCTCTCATGGATGGGAAACATCACTTAGCTTGCAAACAAAATCAGTTATTGTGTTCAGTTGGCAAAGCCTTGCTCTTGTGTTTGAGTATAATCTCATAGTCTCTCATAATGAAATAATGAAACATCAGAACAGGAAGCGGGAAGACACTTTGGAGACTGCATGGACTATCTCACTCATTTCACAGATGAGGAAGGAGAAGCTCACTACAGATGAAGTGACATGTTCAGTGTCACCAGACAAGGATCCAATTCCAGGCCTCTGTGGCCAGGAGAACTCAGCCTGCCCCATCCCCACTCTGTCCCCACTAAGGATCCACACATATGCCAGTCTGGGAGAGGGTACAGAAATCTGATGTATTTTCAAGCAACCCAGAAGAGCTGTAAGTATGCTTCAGGTGCTACTCTGGGGCCAAAACCTTATGAGTGGATTTCCATATCTATAGCCCTTTCCATTAAAGAGCACAGCCATGTCTTTCTATAAAAAAATTTCTTGGCTAGGCATGGTGGTGCACACCTTTAATCCTAGCACTCTGGAGGCAGAGGTAGGAGGATCCCCTGTGAGTCTGAGGCTACCTGGAGACTACATGGTGAATTCTAGGCCAGCCAGGGCTAGAGCGAAACCCTACCTTGAAAAAAAAATTGTGTTTTTAGGTTAATGATGTTTCTCATTTCTCTATAAGGATTTTGTCATGTCAGAGCTTAATGACCCTTGCTACACGCTGGGGGAAGATTTGACAGCTAACTTTGATAGACTTTGTGGATTGGTGGTCTTGTCCTATTCACAGCAGATGGCCAGAAAGCCAGATTTGTAGTTTGGATAAAACACCAACCCTCTGATATGTTCAACCCTTAGAGAGTGTTAGAAATACTTCTTTTGGAAATGCCCAAAAGTGGTCCTGCCTAATGAGCTTATTAGTGTTTTTAAGGAGGACATTTTTCTGAAGGATTTCAGTGGCATGGTGGGGCCCTCACCTCACTGTATTGTCACAACCAGCCCCTGTGGGACTGGGGCTTTCTCAAAGACAGGGCCTACTTTGGGGGTCTTAGAATTTTGTGGGTGTTGCTACTAGCTAGCTCTACTCTTGGAGCTCTACTGGATTTCTTTGGGCCTTCTTTTCTTTT
>PVHP010016812.1:0-12316 GCA_004024765.1 Zapus hudsonius | reverse complement strand
TCTAAATCAAAAACAGAGCATGAACTAGAGCTATTTGGATCTACAGCACAGAAAGGTCATTATTCCTTTAAAACTTAGTGATTTCAAGTAGGATGAGTTTAGATTAAAGCTCAGAAGAATTCTATAAAAGCCAGACTAAGCAGTGTAAGATTATACAAGAAAACACAAATTAGGTTGTTTTCCACAGTTTCACATATATTTTCCCCTAAGAATTTAAAAGAGAAAGTAAACCTTCCAGCTATCACGTCTTCACTTTTAATGGCAGTGTATCAGATTTTGAAACAACTGCAATATTTAATATTTTATAAGCAGTTCTGATTTGATTTTTAAAGAGGCAAACCAAGTCCAGTAAAAATTTACCAACTGGGCAAATAGACAAACAATTGCTCTCCTCTAGTAAAAAAGGAATCACAGACCAGGTTACCTTGGGCCAAATAATGTGTTTTCCATGTGTGCCTGTCAGCAGGTTCTGTCCTCTATTTTGACAAGAAAATCAAGCATGGGAGAGCTTATATGCAATTCATTCTGTGTTAAGAGGAGGAAACTCATGCAAAAATTGAAGTAAAATGTTAAATAAACGATAACTCAAATGGAACTTCTCCTTTTCCATTTCACTCCATTGATCTTCTAAACCAAGCAATTCCCATCTGACTTTTCTTTAAATTAAAGCTCCAAACACACCTGGAAGATGCTGCGTAAGTAGGTAAGGAAATTTGGTGACTAGCAGATGGTGGACTGTTCCCATGTTGTCTAGAAGTGAACACCATATAGTCCTTAGTTGTTTAAGTGCTTGGGAGGTAACTTGCTGCAATGGAGGAAAGATGTGGAGAACAGAGGCCCTATCCTCTCTCCTTGAAAATTCTTCATTTATTCCAGGTTCTGCCAGAAAGGATTAGCTCAGCCATATGGACTTGGTCTCAATTTCTAAATTAGTGATCAGAGTTACTGAGGTTTCACTAACACGTATGTCACCAGCCTTCCTTGTGAAACTGTAAAATTGAATTCTACTAGTAATTTATTGTCCATCATTTAACTGGTTTCATCCAGAAAGTCACGTCGTCTTTCTGAGTGTTTCCTTTCATGGAATGCCTGAGGTGAGGCTATCATGGAATCAATTTCTGAGGTGGAAACAGCTGCTGGATGAACTTAGGGGTGACAACAATGAGATTAGACACTCGGGGCAGAATTGTGCCAGGATGCGGGGAACACTTGTTGCAGGTAGCGTGTAGACATATCTCAGCAGAGGGGACAGCGGTGGGCCCTGCCTCCCATGCACATTCAGAAAGCCAGGGTGGTGGGCTGCTTGCTATGAACCTCTTTTCAAACCTGAAAGTAAAAAAAAAAAAGTGCAACTTTCTCTAAAGGCACTTGGGCATATGTTCAGTTGCCCCCTAGGGAGGCACCATCTTTTCTTTCAAGACAAAGAAGATGGAAAGAAAATTTTATGAACTGGAACTTGAACAAGTGAATGGAAAATACAAGCAGATGTTGGTTGACTTGGGTGGAGGGAAATGGTCCAAACTTCAAATTTCAAATTCATAGGTAAATAGCTGAGAAATGAACATTGGATTAACCATCCTGCCAAAATAAATTGGTGCTGTTTATTCTCTTTATTACATGTACGTTTCAAATCTCAGATTCCCCATGTTAAGTCAGTTCTCATTTTTAGCTAAAGCTCCTCAAAACTGCTTTTGAAAGAATCTCATGGAATTCTTAAAGGCCCCAGAATGAACTTTTTCTATAGATTTGCCTGTAGACGTTTTCACTCTAGGTTATTTTTGGTCTTGATGAAATAACTGTTTTCCCCACTGAGTCAGACAAAATTAAGAAGCTCTGCAATTGATCTGCATCTCTGATGTGTGCCTAGTGATGAAAGGATCAGGGCATATTTACTTCAGCCATGCCCATTGCTTCCACCCTGACAGATTTATTGGGAACTCTGACAATGGTAACAGGAAGATCTTCACACATAACCCTCCCTATGTGTTTAATTTTCAAGTCTTTGTTTTGTTACCAGAAAACAATAGGATGATTTTATATAAAATCGCTAAAGTTTTATGCTAAATGTTGTCACAAGATACAAGATATATCTTTGGGTGCCTGCCCCCTTTCCTTCCTTCTCTCCCTATCTTCCCTTCTTCCCTTCTACCCTTCTTCCCTTCTTCCCTTCCTTCCTTTCCTTCCTCCCTCCCTGCCTCTCTCCCTCCTTCCCTCCCTCCCTCTTCCCTCCCTCCCTCCCTCCTTCCTTCCTTCCCTCCCTCCTTCCCTCTGATTGAATAATCATTGTTTCCCCCTGGGAAATCTGGGCTCCTAAAACATGTCATTAACAGATGACTGTCTTATTGAATACATCATAGAAAATAACCTTTCATTATCATTTTGTGGAAAAAATTTAAATGTTGAATTCAGATTGCTGTAAAAGGCAAAGCAGATCTGAAAAGAAACAATACCATTTATCAAAGGAGTTTTACATTTATGGAAAAAGGATTTATTGAAATAAAATGCTAAATAAAAAGATTTTCTGGTTGGGAAGATGCAACCTAGCTCCAGATACTTTTCTGTTTCTCTTGTTCTGAATGGATCATCATCTCCTTGTTTAGATGCAGTGCAGCCAGGTGTTCAGAATCACAGGGGACGGAAAAAGTTAGTTTCCTACTGAATAGGGGAAATGAAAAATTGGTACAGACAGGGCTTAAATATATGAAAACTACAGTCTCACTGAACCCCACTTTTTCCCCTGCTCCTTTCCCCAGGAATAATTCTGCTGCAGGGCTGACTTCAAGGACGCAAATTGTTGACCTCATCTCAACATCAGAACCTCAGATGTTACTCTAATTTCTGCATCATTCCAGGCTGGTTAACTTTTCTTGGGAATAAACTTGAGCCTTAAGGATCTGATGGAAATTCACTGTGACGTTCAAATCAAACCAACTTGCTGAGCCCCCCAGAGCCTTTTCCTCATGGGCCCTGATGGTAGCCTCCAGAAGGTGCAGCCTCAGGTGGTCCCACTTCTTCTGTGGCAAGAATAAACTCTGGGTCAGTGATTGCAATACTACCTGTGGAGAAAATGGTATGCGAGGGAAAGCGCTCAGCCTCCTGCCCTTGTTTCTTCCTCTTGACGGCCAAGTTCTACTGGATCCTCACCATGATGCAAAGAACTCACAGCCAGGAGTATGCCCATTCCATTCGTCTGGATGGGGACATCATTTTGGGGGGTCTCTTCCCTGTCCATGCAAAGGGAGAGAGAGGGGTGCCTTGTGGGGAGTTGAAGAAGGAAAAGGGGATCCACAGACTTGAGGCCATGCTTTATGCAATCGATCAGATTAACAAGGACCCTGATCTCCTCTCCAACATCACTCTGGGTGTCCGGATCCTTGACACGTGCTCCAGGGACACCTATGCTTTGGAGCAGTCGCTAACTTTTGTGCAGGCATTGATAGAAAAAGACGCTTCCGATGTGAAGTGTGCTAATGGAGATCCACCCATATTCACCAAGCCCGATAAGATTTCCGGCGTCATAGGTGCTGCAGCGAGCTCCGTGTCCATCATGGTGGCTAACATTTTAAGACTTTTTAAGGTAGGTAAAGGCATTTTTATTTAACCATTGCGAAAGCACCATAAATTGTTGTGATTCTGGTGTGGGTTTACAGAAGAAAGTGAAGACAGGGATGCTGACAGACCCCCCTCTCTCTGTCATTGGGCTCCTCAAATGGGGGACTCAGTGCCACCTGGGTTTATACAATGATGACTGGATTAATCATGATTCTCTTTTATTCAAAAAAATGGTAGTAGATTCTGTGACATATTGGGTTATTTCTTTGGGGAGGCACATTTCAAATCAAAGTAGTCACCTTTGCTTGCGAGAATAATGAACCTTTAGTGTATTTATCATACAGAACATTTCCTCTCTGTTTGAGGTACATGTGAGATAATTTACTTGGTGAAACTTCTTCAAGGTTGGGTGCTCTGTTATGACAAAAGTTCCCGTGTGAAGAAATAGTATTTATTACTAACATGTAGATAGGAATGACACTCCAGGAGATAAGATGACCATAAAGTTGTCAGGTTTCTTATAAGTAGATAGAGTAGAACCTCATTAATTCAGACTGCTCTGATGCAGACTTGGAATTATTATGTATAATTCTTATTGAGTTAATCGTTCAAATTAGCAGGGTAAATCAAGACATTTTAATTTAGTTTTGATGACCCTTTACCTATACTCTTTATTTATATAATGAGTAAAATTGGCAGTATGAAATCATATATACATATATATGTATAAAGTGCCATAAAGTTATTATAACACCATTTTCATTAATATTCTTATTTATTAATATGCATTATGCAGACTTTTGTGAAGACATAATTTTTTAAATCGAAGATAGTCTTCACTCTGATTTCTATACTCAATGGGACTTGACTTTTCCAATTTAACCTGAATTAATGACACTTCATTTTATATTGTTCCAATCTATGTCTATGCATATCAGATTTAGAGTTGGACTAATGACAGATAAGAGTGACAAAAATGAATAAAGTGATGGAAAAAAAGATGAAAGGAATCAAATCAAAGGCTTGGGAAGACATCTTGGAGACCCATGCAGTTTGGCCTGTCTCTCATGCTGGAATCCTCCCTGGAACATTCTCCCAAGAGGCTTCCCAGGGTCTCTGAATTCCCTTCAGAGATAAGAATGTGAAGGGTGGTTCAATGTCTCTTTGTAGACTGATGAAAATTCCTCAAATGAACAGGCTGCTCTCTGCATCTCACAAAGCTCTTTGTGTCTCTGGCTGACTGAAGAGGTACAAACAGGCCCCAGGGAATGCGAGAGTCATTTGAGCAGGACATTAGAACCGTCTCCTGGCAGTGAGAAGGCCTTGAGAGGAGAACTGGCAGCCAAAGGTGCTCTCACTTTCCATCTCTGGAAACCTTCGAAGGAAGCCAGGCAGTTATAAATAATGTCTCCCGGGATGACCACCTCTTCTCTGGATGGCGAGACCTAGAGCCAGGACTGCTCCAGGGTTCTCTCACCTCCTGGGATCTGGGATTCCTCTCAGGAATGTTGATTCTGTGCCACATTTTTCTTGCTTTGTGCTGGGTACAGACCAGCTACTCTGAGTTGACCTCCTTCCTAACTGGCTCCAGAGCATTCTTCTCAGTTCTTAACTCAGTGACCATGGCTCAGAAACACCCACTTTTAGATGGAGAGAACCTTCATGGGCTCTCTTCCCTTCTATACAGACTGCTTTTCTTGCCAACCTCATAGCTATTCCTTTAAGGCTGCTTTCTTCCTAGAGCCTGTTGCCTAGACAAAGGTACATCAGGATTTGAGGGGTGGGTGGAGGAGATAAAGTGCTTCTCTGAGACTTTGAAAAACTTGTTTACATTATTCTTTTTGGCACAAAATCAGCTTATCTGTAAGACATTGTCGATGATGATGATGACACTGTGTTGGGTTGTTGGTATAGTTAACAAGAAAATGCAGGCAAAGCATTCTGTCAGGACCTGGTGTATCCTTCAGTTGCTCAGGCTGCTGAAGGAAATTTTGAACCATCTGAAGGCACAGGGGAGCTTTGTTTTCATAGACTGTACCCTGGATTCTCTCTGCTCAGCTCTTCCCTCACTGGGGAGTTCTCTTACTCTTGTATACTTCTGGAGGGATTTCATCTGAGGAGGTAATTCCTGTTGGTCTTCTGGGTAGAGGAAGTCCTTCACGCCATCTCTTGAGACACTGGCATGAATGCCTGGGGCCCTGTGCTACCTTTGAAGGGCACGTAGGGAGTCAATCACTTTTAGCCAGAAAGGGCTCTGGTTGCAGTAGATGTCATTGATATATTCAGTACACAAGTACAGAACAAACACTTACCCTATTGGAAACAAATACACTTCTTAACCACATTACTGGATTTTAAAAATTGATCTCATTCAAAAGTCAATCAGCTGGAGAGTAAGCCGCTCATCCTGTCTTCTAGCTCAATCTGGGAACACATGGATGTGAGTTAAGTAACTGCAATTTACCTTTGTGCCATCTTCATTTATTTTATTTATTTATTTATTTTTTTTTATTGTTCATAATGAGTTACATTGTTTAGTGGGCGAACCATGAGTTGTTATCCCCAATTCCCCATTGCCCCGCTTCCCCCTCCCCAGTCAGCTGGATATCCTCCTCTGTGGGCCGTCTGTATCAGTCTTTGTTTACTTTGATGATTTATATGTAACTTTCAGCTAATACTTCACAGTGATTACTATGAGGTAATGATGGTTACTCTTGGGCTAGAAAATGATCGACTTTAGGTAGAGATGACTTCTGCTTATGCCTGTGCTGAGACTGACATGAAATATTAGAATCGTTATCAAAGGAATGATTAACAATCGAAAACATTACCGATTGGGATACAGTTACATTTTGAAACTGTTATGATGACCTGAATGAAAATAAATTTCAGGACAGTTTTATGCCCCACCTTAAGACAGTGTATGCCCCATAGAATAAAAAAAAAAAAAAAGAGAGAGATGCCCAGAAATCCATGTATGGCTGTTTATTCCCTCGTGGTTCTTGAGGAAAGCTCTGTTGTCCCATATTTCTCTCTTTTCTTGTCAAAGCTGAGAAGACAATGAAAAACTTTATGGAGAATTAGACAAGGCACTGGAGCCAGACAATTCCTGGGGATAGGAAATGGGGTGTGTCTGAGGCTCATGGGATCTCGAATGCTTCACTGGTTCATGGGTTCTCTGCAGATGCTGCTCATACCATTTTCTTACCTCCTAGGGGACCACATGAATAAGTAGTTCAGCTCACCCCAGCTGGGGACTATTTTCAAAGAGAGGTGTGTTGGTGACTCATCCATCCCCCAGGTGTGTTGGGAGTGTGACCAAGCTTTTGAGCCACAGAATGAGACTTTAGTGACCTGAATTTTCTGGAAGCACTACTAAGCTATAACTCACAGAAGGGCGGACATTAGGTCAAGTTGTCGCATAGATGAAAACTCCTACAGCAAGGTGATGGTCTTTGAGGATAGTGGTATGAATTATGACAATGTGATATGTAACTGTGGAATAGCAGACCCAGAAGAGATTTCTCTGAAAAAATAAGTATAAATGAAAAGTATAAAAAAGTATAAATTGCCAGAGTTTCCTATACTGTAGAAAACCCAATGTCTCTCAGAGCTTGAAAAGACCTTAAAAAATGAGAAGGCTTTTGGAAATATTAACTTAGAAGCTCATAAATAAAATTTGTTTATATTTTATATAAAGCTCCAATATTCCCCCCTTTCTCTAAGTTGTTTCCTTTAGAGGAACTCAGTTTCTCAAAACACTAATCATATATCTTGCTTTGAGCAAGGATTGAGCATTATAAGTTAAAAAATAACAAACTGATGTTGTAGTCAGCCACACGTCGCTGGGATGAACCTCCAAACCAGGCACAATTTGGTGGAGGAAAGTATTTATTATTGAACTAACAGATCCAGGGGAAGTTAAGGAAAAAGGCTGGCCTCCTTTCACAGAAGCAAGCAGAGAGAGTGACAGCACCTCCAGAAGCAAGCAAGCAACTGTAACACTGTAATTCACAAAATGCAGAACTGCCAGACCTGGGGTTCTGGCTTTTCTTTTGCATATCTATGCCTAGTATTTTGCATCCAAATTAGAAAGGGCCAGTCCCCAGGAGGCTAGGCCAAAGTGACACTTCCTCCAGCCAGAAGCCTGGAGACAATTAACAATTTAATAAACACAATTATAATAAATTCTATTGGGGGACATTATTCAAACTACCACAGCACACTAATGTGTACAAAGATGTATTGAGTTAAATTAGAAGGCAGCATCAGATCTAAGTTCTTGCTTTCTGTTTGGCTAGTCACCTTTTCCTGGATTGTTAAGTTTTTACTTAACATTGAAGAATGGGGGTTCCATAGCCTGTGGTGTATCCTTCTGAAACAATCAAACAAAACTTTTTAATAGAAATCCATTTGTGAGTGGGCTAGATAATTTCTCCCCATGCGGATTTGTGCTGGTTATTAATGGCTAATATTGATCTTCATGTTAAGTTAATGAAATACAGAGAGGTGTCTCATTCCCTTGGAAATCTTTGCCTACTTTGCAATGTTTACAAAGATATATTTGCTTGCAAGAGACTCTACCAATTGTACAAACCACTAAAGCCAGGTGTTTGTGAGTTATTTATTACCCGCAGTGGGTTTTATTAACTAAACTACAAAAGGTATATTTGCAATATCCAGGCGCATCTAATGAGATGGGTGGATAAATGAGCCCATTCAGTAAACTCAACATGAGGCAGCACTTCACACAAATCTTGCTTGACAACAAAGAGAAGATGGGAAGTTGAAGGAGGGACTTCTTTAGATTTTCCTTTTATCAACTAATTTTAGCTTCCAAAGAAGTCATTGACATTGGAGGAGATATTGTGGGGACTGCCTTACATTGGCACAGAGTAGCACATTGGGTGAGAATGAGAACTGCCCATGGTAGGTGGGACTTAAAGCTCACAGCCAGAGAAATTAATGAAAACATGTAGACTTGCATTGCAAAGTCTTTTCTCAATTTCTTTTACTAGGTTTTCTTCATTATATATAGCCAAGAGGAAGCAGCCTATATTTCCTCTTAATATTTTCCACACTCCTTACTGTAGTTGTACTTGCCTGTATTTCCCACTAGACTCTAAGCTCACTGAGGGCAGGATCTATGTCTATAACACTTGTTGCTCTATACCTAACTTCAATTATGAGCCTGTCTGTGAACCCAAGTGTTTGTTGAGTCAATGAATGAATCAACTAACCATGTCTTCCTACTCATTTATTTATCCCAGTTCCAAATACTGGAAATCATATTTGGGTAGATAAGAAAGAAGTTAATTTTTATTTTTCTTTTGTACTCTTTAGAAAAAGAAACAGAAAAAGGGGAGATAAAAAGGAAATAGTATATTTTTGGAGTTTATTTTGCTATACATTCACATTTTCTTTAAATAAATTTTTAAAATTAAAAATTAAATAAAAAAGCATTTAAGTAGCATACATGAACACAATCTCATTTTGAAAGAGCTAAACAACACATAATCATCTAAACTCGAAAGTCCACTTCCCAGAACATCTGTTAATAAGATTGCATATGCACACATGGTTTTATTTATAGCCATGTCTTAGGACTTTCTTTCCCACTTAATAATATATATGGGAGAGATAGATTTTCATGTTGCTTAATGCAGGTCTTCTGCCTCAGTAATTCTCAAACCTGGTTGCATGTTAGCATTACCTGGATAGAGGGATGTGCAAACTATCCAAAGACCAAAGAAAGTAGGTAGAGTCCTGCCTACCTTGGTATGTTTTGAAAGATTTCTAGGTGCTTTAATATTTTTTCCAGGTTTGAGAAACACAAGACTTTGTTTCCTTGTTTAGTGCATTCTTTGTTTTCAATTATAGGGATAGACCATAATTTATTTTATAAATCCTTGATAGGGAAGTAGTGGAAGATTATTTCCTTAGATTTTTTTAGGATGGTTTGAAAAACTGTTGTAACAATGCTATACCTCACCCAATGTTTGCTCTAGAGTGAATTTAAGCATTCAATCAATAGAACCCTATCTTCCAGTGACCAACATCTTGCCATTGGCTGGCTTACAGGATGTAGGCATATATCACAGACCAGGGCTTTTCACAACACATAGTGATTTAGAATCTAATGCCCAGGTTGTGAAAGAAGCACCATGACTTTTCTTGGGTAGAATAGATTTTAAACTTGGTGAAACTAAATATTGCTTTGTTTTTCTGTGCCCCCCCCCTCCAGTTTTCGGAAATCGTACAGTGAAGATTGAAGCTATCTTAAGAGCTTTTTTTAATGACTGTCTATCTTTGGGGTGTGTTAACACAATAAGGGTGGTTTAAAAATAGTGAGTGAGTGGACCAGGGAGATGGCTAAGTGGTTAAGTGCACTTCCTGCACAAGCATGAGGGCCTGAAGGAGCCCGAGACCATCTCCAAGACCCCATAAACTGGATACGTCTGTGAGAGAGCAGAGATCCAGGAATGGCCAGCTCTGGGATCAATAACAGATTCTGGCTCAAACAAGAATAGGTGGAAGAATGAAGAAGTGGGGTGCTTGACCTTCCACCTGGGCCAGTTCAGGGTAAGGCACCCCACCTTAGGCAAGTGGCACATGGGCTCTGAAGGGTCAATACATGTCTTTACCCCCCACCCCATCGCCCACACAAGCAAAAACAATGCAGTGAAAAGGCTTTCCAAGAAGATAGCTTGTGATTAGATGAAATATACAAATATACTTAAAATATAAAAATATATTTTAAAAATTAATATCTTTATTATGAATAAGTATATACATTATATGAACAATTCTTGTGAAGGTGTCCCCATTTCCCTCCTCTCTGTTCTCTACCCACTGGGGTCCTCCTCAGTGAGCATACTGGATCTGTCCATAGGGTAGGGGGTTATGAACTGCACCAGAGGTAGCCAGGTTTTTTTTTCTTCCCCCTTTGTATGTTGTTACTGAAGGGGGCAGTGTCTCTGGATATTCTCCCCCCACCGTGGCTCTTACATTCTTTCCACCCCTTTTTCCACTCAGTTCCCTGAGTCATGGTGGGTGAGTTTTAAGTCTGGTTTATTGTTGGGAACTTAATTGTCTCTGGACTTCTGCTTTGGGTTGTGTTGGGTATCATTGGTGTCTGTCTCCATTGACCTTTCATGGGTTATCAGACTTGTCATGGTGATTGGTCTCCTGTTTATCTCGTCACTTTCTCCTAGGTTTCATTTGGGCCCTGTGTGAAGGCCAGGAGGGGTGGTTCATCTCCTGCCAGGATGTCAGCCATCATCCAATGTCTTGTTGGTAGAATTGGGTTGTCCCTGGCTCTCTCACTGCCTTCTGAAAAATAAAAACAGAATCTCCATCGGAGGGTGAGATCAGTATAGATTAAATGAAACAACATTGCTATTTTGGCTAGCTCCTAATGGGTGTAGCCTCTCTGTAACTCTGTGGTAGTGGGAATTTCCCCTAGGAGCCTGAGGTCTTGGTCTCCATAGGATTTTGCCATGGATCCCAGTTCCAGTTAAGGGTTCCTAAGTCTAAGCGGATCTCTTAGCCAATCAGTAAGCCATTGATTACCCTCCTAGGTTTAGCGTCACTATTGCACGGATAAGCATTTCTTGACTTGCTGGTCTCTTCCATATAGCCGTATGTTCAGCATTCTTGTGACAACTGACCATATTGTATATCAGTGGTCTCTGCTTTCTCCAAATATCACTGACCAATTTCCCCTGGCAGCTCATGTAAAACCTTCCAGTGCTACCATATGGGAGTTGGTTACCATTTTTGATCTAGCAGGATCTCTGGGTGTTTATAATTTTATTTTTCTGAGGTAGGATCTGTCTATCCCAGGCTGACCTGGAACTCACTTTGTAGACCCAGCCTGGTCTCAAATTTATAGCAATCCTTCCATCTTTGCCTCCCCAGTGCTGGGATTAAAGGTGTGCTACCACGCCCTGTCTAAAACGCACTTCTTAACGATTTATTTGCAAGGAGAAAGAGACTATATGGGTGTACCAGGACTTCTAGCCACTACAAACAAACTCTAGATACACCAATTTGTGCATCAGGCTTTACGTGGATACTGGGGAATCAAACCTGGTTCTTTAAGGCATTGCAGTCAAGCACCTTAAGCACTGAGCCATCTCTCCAGCCCTAAATATACTTAGAAAAGTTTTCTATAAACCTTTCTAGAACAAGGGTAGAAGTGAAAAAAAATGAATTTTCATAAGGAAAATACAAAGATATTTATAAATTTTATAGATTCATTTTTTTTAAGAGAAGTTTTATGGTTTATAGAAAAACTGAAAATTGAAGTGTTTTTATTTGGCTTTCAGCTCAGGTGTCTTTCATAGATTTTATTTTTATTTTTATTTATTTTTTATTAGCAACCAAAGGTTATTTCTTCCTCGGAAGGCTTAAGCTCAAGAGGCTGTCTTGTGGCTCCAGTTCAGTGACCCTCAAACTCAGCATGCATCACAATCACCCAGGGGCTTGTTGAAACACAGATTACTGGACCCACCCTCTGAGTTTCTGATTAAGTAGGTCCAGGATTGAGTGTGAGAACTGGCATTTTGGAAGGCTCCCAGGTGATGCTGAGGTTGAGGGTTCACAAACCATTCTCTGAGAATCACTGCTCCATACAAATTGCTGGACGGCTGACTTAGCAAGTCAAAGGATGCAAATCAGCAATGAGATTGAACACTGTTCTCTCTGACAGCAATGTTTTCTTTCCCTTTGGACTCATACCTGGTTAGACTTCTGTGCCTTT
>PVHP010016811.1:0-35283 GCA_004024765.1 Zapus hudsonius | reverse complement strand
GGAAGCTGGAGATGGCAGACTATCCTGGATTCATGGCAAAGCGCTTTGCAGATTTTACAGTGTACAGGAACCGCACACTGCAGAAATGGCATGATAAAACCAAACTGGCTTCTGGAAAACTGGGGAAGGTATGGGTGTGTGTAAAAGTGTTGTGGCAGCTAACGCAGTTGTAAGAAGTAGGAATATAGCTTGATTATATAATGTAATATAGTAATCAGTCATGTCTGTCCCAGAATTCACTGTATTCTACTACCATGGAATATACCTTCCAGACAATAAGGGATTTTACCCTTATTGGAACGTTTCATTCTTAAAAGGAAGCTCTGCTTAAGTGCTAAAAACATGATATGCTTTAAACAGATATTAAAACAATCACCATTAAAGGAACAGAGTTTAATCTCTGGGCATAAGAAGAGATATGATCTGCTTAAGACCAATTTTTTTCTGAGAACAGTTATGGCTGCTGACAAACAGTCTTAGCTGAAAGACGATTGTCTGTTTCTCTACTGACACAGAAAGATAGAGAAGCCAGTATAACTGCCTTCAGTGTGGACTTTTCTGCATTATCTGACACTGGTTAATGTTGTTGTAGGGTTTTGGTGCCTTTGAACGTTCAATCTTGACTCAGATTGATCATATTCTGATGGACAAAGAAAGATTACTGCGAAGGACACAGACCAAGCGCTCTGTGTACCAAGTTCTTGGCAAACCCGAACCAGTAGACCAACCTGTCCCAGAGAGTTTGCCAGGAGAACCGGTAAGAACTCTGATGCAGGTAATTTTGGAAACAGTCTCTGAGAAGCTAATTAAATGAAAAACCTGCATGTATTCACTCTAGGTCTGACAAGTTAGTAAACAATACCACTTTACTGGATTGGTGAGAAAGTGAGGGGAGGGTTGAAATGGGGCTTTTATTAACTCTTGTGTGTCATCTTTTAATTTGGAGTTTAGTGCAGGAGTTTGGTAGTAAAAACATTTAAAATTCAGTTTTTAAGATTTAGAGGTTTTTGCTTGGCGTGTGTGTGTGGTGTGTGTGTGGTGCTAGGGAACAAACCCAGGGCTCACACATGCTGTGCAAGCCCTCTTACTACTGGGCCTTTGAAGGTTAGTTTTAAAGTTACTGTACAGAACTTGCATTACTTTGGTGTAATGTATTTTTTAGTTACAGAAGAAATATATACTTAATGCTTTTTAAATTCATAAGGATTTAAAAGTGAAAAGTAAAATTCTTTCTGTTTTGAAAATTCCAATCATGTTTTCAGTTATGACAAATGTTAACATACATATATATATGTATATGTACATATGAATGGATGGGTGTTATCCTTTTACTAGAGTAAGCATATGTGCATGTATAAACTATATAAAATATTACTATATTTAAAATCTTAAAACTTTTTAAGTTTACTGTATTCTACATTCTTCTTATCATTTCATAGAGGTTTTCCTTATTTTTCCTAATGGCTGCAAAGCATTTCATTGTGTGGTTGTAAGCTGTACCTTAGTCAAACTGAATATTCATGTTGTTTCCAGTTGTAGAAATAATACTGTTGGAAGCATTCTTGGACAATTTCATTCATTTGTTTGTATGAATATGTGGGCAGATTTTGTTTTGTATGAGTAGATTTTAAAAAGTGAAAACCTTGAGAAAAATATACTAAATCCTGATAGATGTCAAAAATGCTCAAAAATCCTCAAAAAATGCTGTATTAATTTCCAATCCTTCCAGCTATGTTCTCCAGTCCTGAGTACTGCCAGTCTTAGAGGTGAAAAAAATTAATTTTAATTTATATGGATTTTATTAGAATGAGGTTACATGTGTTTTCATACGACTAATAATCTCCCCCTTCACTCCCCGCCCTTTTGGGGCAAGATCTTACTTTAGACCAAGCTGACCTAGAACTCATTCTATAGCTCAGACTGACTTCAAATTTACAGTGATCCTTCTACCTGAGATTAAAGCAGGAGCCACTATTCCTGGCTCCTTCTATTTTTTTGAGACAGGGTCTCCTAGTGTTGCCCAGGCTGTCTTTAAATTTGTGATCCTCCTGCCTTGGCCCCTCAAATGCTGGGATTAACAGGCATACAATTACAGGCCTGTTTTTCTATTAAGACTGTTTTTGTTTGTGTATTTGTTTTGTTTTATTTTTTTCAAAGTAATGTCCCACTCTAGCCAAGGCTGACCTGGGACTCATTGTGTAGTCATAGGTTGGCCTTGAACTCATAGCAACCCTCCTATCTCTGCCTCCCAACTGCTCAATTAAAGGTGTGCACCACCACATCCAGCTAGACTGTTTGTTTTATTTCTTAATGTTAAGAGCTCTATATTTTAGGTTTGAAAAAAGTGCATTAGCTGGACATGATGGGGTATGCCTTTAATCCAAGCACTCAGGAGGCTGAGGTAGAGGTAAGAGGATCACTGTGAGTTCAAGGCCACTCTGAGACTACACAGTGAATTTTAAGTCAGCCTGGGCTAGAACAAGACCCTACCTCGAGAAACAAACAAAAAAAAAAACAAACAAAAAAATGCTTTGATTATTAGCCATACTGTTGGTGGTAGCCAAGTTACTTTGATAATTTTATTGGGATTCACTCCTTTTTATTTTTCATTGACATAGGAGATTGTTCCTGAAATCCCTGCCAATGCTCACCTGAAGGACTTGGATGAAGAAATATTTGATGATGATGACTTTTACCACCAGGTGAGATTTTTTTTTCTTTTCTTTTTTTTTTTTTTTTTAACAAACTAGGTTTTAGCATTTTAAAACCCCTGATAGAATTCCTTGAACAAAAAATAGCTTATAAGGAGTTAGAACTCTCAAGATTGACTTCCTGTATCATTCTGGATTGTTAGTGTTCTTCTGTCTTGTGTTTTTTTTTTTTTTGAAGTGCAAACAGCTAGTTTTTGTTGTTGTTTTCAGTTTTTGTAGTTGTTGCTGGAGTGTAAATTATCTATAAAAACAGCTTCAACTTCTTTGATTCAGGTGATTTATTCTTTCTCTGCTGTTGGACATTTTTTTTATTTGGTAGCAACCAGGATAGCTTTAGTCCCCCAAGTGCTAGGATTATAGGTGTGAATTATCACATTGGATATTCAAATTTTTTTGTTTGTTTGTTTGCTTTTTTTGAGGTAGGGTCTCCCTCTAGCCCCGGCTGACCTGGAATTCACTATGTCTCAGGGTGGCCTCAAACTCACAGTGATCCTCCTGTCTCTGCGTGTATCACCACACCCAGCTGGATATTCAGTTTTTGTTAACCATCTCCTTTTTTCCCCTTGGTATTGGGGATCAAACCCAGACCTTGTACTGCTTGTCAAGCTCTAGTACTGAGCTACATTCCCATGTCTTGATAATGTTAATGAGCAGCACTTTGTTACCTGGTTTCTTATCTCATTACTGTTGGAATGGAACCAAAGGGCTGGGATATCAAAGTGGTTGGGTTATACTTCTGGTTGTGTAACTGTTCAGTCTTTGTAATGCCTCTTTAAATCGATTAAGTATATATTGCAAATGTCTACTACTGTTGATTATAATGTTAAAAGAGAAAGAAAATTGGTAAACGTTAAATATGGTTCTAAGGGTTTTGTTTGATTTTGGCTTTCTTGAGACAGAGTCTCACTGTGTAACCCAGTCTGGCCTTGAATTTGCAATCCTTCTGCTTCCACCTCCCAAGTGCTGGAATTCCAAGTGTATGCTATACACACCAGCCCAGTTCTTCACAAAAGTCCCCCCAATTATTTGCCTGATATTATCTGTCGGTACCCTGCTTTTTAAAATAATGCTGGGCTGGGGAGATGGCTCAGCAGTTAAAGCTTACAAAGTCAGCTCATCTGACTTTGATTCTTCCATACCGATATAAAGCCAGATGCACAATGGGCACATATGTCTTGAGTTCTTTTTTAGTGGCAAGAGGCCCTGGCATGCCTATACTTTCTGTCTCTGCTCTCAAATGAATAAATAAAAATTTTAAATAAAATAAGGTAATGCTGGTGATTGGTCAAGAGCACAAAAACATTTAGGCTGTTTTTAAAGAGCTAGAATTACTTTTTGCATTCCTGAATCTTTTGACTAAGTTGTCCTTAACAGAATGTGCTTTCTTGCTTAGAAGATGCTGCGATACACTGTTTTTTGTTGAGCCAGTGTTTATCAAGATAAAATTTTTTTTGGCAAATTTTTAGGTAACTTACAGAGACTTTGCAACTGCTTGTTGAAGGTTTAGTCCTGATGATTGAACTTTGTATATGGCTATGAAGGAAGAAACTGCTTAAGAAAAGTACATATAAAACCAGAACAAGTGATTCCACATTGGGAATATCTTTGATTTTACCCTAAGAAGAGAGGCTTTTTACTAATTTTTAATTCATCATTTAATACTTGATGGAATTATTGCCATAAGTGAGTGTGAAAACTACTGATGAGAAAGTGGAAGAAAGAGTATTTAGTATAGCCTCAGCTGCTCCTAGTCAGAGGTCCTGATTTTTTTAAAATTTCTGTTCTCTTCCTGCATCCATTTGTCAGAAGAGTAGGGAACTGTTTTGTTCTGAAGCATCTAAGGAAGTATCTGAAACAAGTTATTAATGCTGTCTAATTGTGTAAGAGCACAGGAGACAATCAAGAATGTTTTGGTCTTTATTAATTGAAGTGAACACTGTTGGATAAAAAGTGCATTATAAGTTAAATAAGCTTAATAAAATAAACTAAAATTAGTAGAGAGAAGCTGGTTCTCCTAAATCATTCGTCTGAAATATTTTTTTTCTTTCTTTCCTTTGGCCCTTCATCCCAATTAATAATTTTTAACTTCAATAAATTCTGATTTCAGAGTTATGACTAGTCACATCTAAGCTTTTCCCCTTACTGGTTAATTGGGGTGCTGGGGTTAATCTAAATTAAAACTTAAACTAATAGAGGTCAGCAAGGCAGCCGAAACACCTGAGTGAAACAAATGGGGCTGCCAGGCGCAACTTTATCTTGGCTGTTTCCCAAGAGGGAAGTGGCAGCAAATTGGAGTTGTTTCAGCCTTCTGTAAAGGTGAATGATGGGTGACACTTGTGAATGTGCAGCATCTCCGGAAGCATTCCAGATTGCTTTGCTGCTGTACCAACTGCTGCCGTCCATGCAGTCAGTAGGAACTGGACCAGTTGCCAACATCTGGCAGCACAGCAAGGCATGGGTGCAAGGACTGAAACCCCACAGATTCTAAATATGGTGCTTAGAGCCGCGCAGACTTTAATCACTTACCACTCTTTGGCAGCAGGCTACGACAGCTTATCCTAGCCTCGTACATCACTTCCCAGCATCTGCTGAGTTGCTAGCAGCTGCACATTCATTTTCTTTTCTTGCCTTTTCTCTTTGCTTCCTATTCCTCTTCTCATTGCCCCTTCACTCCCCCGTCCCCTCCTCCCTTCAGTTTTCCTCCCCCTCCCAATATGCTGCTTGGGAGAGATGATCTGTAAAGATTACTGCTTCATTGTGTGCAAGTAATTGTGGTGATGCCAGGCCCTTGACAGACACAACATAGCACCTGTTCTGCTGACCTGGTTAATTTCTTCTGTTGAGTGGGATTTGCCAGAGATTGGAACTGAAGCCAATTCAATGATAAGGCTAAAGAAAATGGCTGTATGTTTTCTGTCACCTCCCAATTAAATTGGCTTCATAAAGTGCTTTCCTTTATTTGTCAGAGTAGTAAGCCGGAGCTAAGTGTTGCATTCAGAAGTGGTACAATGTATTACAATGGGCCTGTGAGTTTTCCTTTCTTTTAAAAATATGGTTATATGGAAGGCTGGGTGGTGAATATAATACATTATTCCCCCCTCCCTTTTTAAACACACTTGAGTCCAAACTCTTTGGGTCCATGTTTTGTAAGGAAGAGATTATAGCCACATTGAATTTTAATGTTTCATTGTAAGGGTTTAAGGGCTTACTTGGTTAATTCAGGTATTATGAGGCTGTATAAATGCCCTAACTATTGAGAATGACATGTGAGGTTAGAGTCACCACCATGCATCCCCCTTGCTCACACACATTCATTTTCACTCTTATTTTCTTTGTTTCTTAATGGGCCTTGAACTTTTTTAAACTGCCGATATTATTTAATAGTAATACATATGTATGTATGTGTATACATATGTATATAAGTGATGGGCACTAAAGATAGAATCAGATATCATAAATTATATCAATTTTTTAAAATTTATTTTTCTTTTCATAGATAAGATCTCACTTTGTGGTCCAGGCTGGCTTGAAACTCTTGATCCTCCTACCTCAAGGGCTCTCAAGTGCTGGAACTACATTTAAAAAAAAACAACAACATATTTTTAACAGCCAGCTTATCTGCTTATCTGAATGTCTTTCTGCAGAAAATCAGAAACAGTTGGCTGGCAATAGTAATGCCATTTTATTATCCGTAAGGACAACTGAGGACATTATGATCCCTCAAAATGGCTACAATATAATGTTGAAATGTTTTCAAAAGACTTAATGAAAAATTTACTGTATCTTGTTCTTAGGTTAATAAATTGCATGAAAAAATAAAAAAAATATTTTGTAAGCAGAGAGGGAGAAGAGAGCAAGAGATCTCAGAGACTATTGGCAACCAAGGCCATTTGCTGCAGAAGAACTCCAGATGCATGCACCACTGGCTATATGTGGATACTGTGGAATTGAATGAACCTGGGCTGGCAGGTTATATAAGCAAGTGCCTTTAACCACTGAGCAATTTCCCTTTTAACCACTGAGCAGTCTCTCTAGCCCTGGAATTACATTTTAATCCTATCATTTTTAGAGACGAAAAGACTGTTAGAAGAATTGGAGTCTCTGAAAAATTAAATAGCTTCCTAAAAGTCAAAGAGCAAATGGCCACACTAGTCCTTGATGTCCAGACTGCTTGGGCCAAGTGTTGCTCTTTCTATATTCCTTCATTCCTTAAATATTTCAGTCTTGAGCCATAAAAAAATTCACTATGGTATTATAGTGTTCAGATTGTAAAAAAATAAGCTTCATTTTCTTAGGACTAGAAGAAATATTATGTTGTTAGAGAGTAATTTTTTTCTTTAGAAGGCAAATGATTTATTGAACTCCTGTTACTTAACAATTCTAATGAAAAAATTAGCTTTATAGTTTTATACTGGTTTGTTTGGAAACTAGACTTGCTGAAAGCTTGAAGTGGTGAAGGTTTTATGAGAGGCACTGTTCACCTGCTACAGAAAAGCACTGTAAGGTTTTACTTTCCAATGAAATGAAGTTTTCATTTGGTCTCTTTCTTGTCAAAGCTCATCCCTAAAGACAATTTCACAAAACATGAAGATTGTAAGTGACCATGAAAGATAGCCATTTAGAAATGTTTTCAGTATCTGTTTTTTTGTTTTGTTTTGTTTTGTTTTGATTTGTTTTTTGATTTTTTGAGGTAGAGTCTTGCTCTAGTCCAGGCTGACCTGGAATTCACCATGTTGTCTCAGGCTGGCCTCAAATTCATGGCAATCCTCCTACCTCTGTCTCCCGAGTGCTGGGATTAAAGGTGTGCGCCACCACGCCTGGCTTGTTTTTCATTTTCATGATCCTGTCTGCTACTTTATAACTTTTAGTTCTATAAAGAAGTGTTATTTGTCTTAACACTTGAGATTGTTTTTTCTGGCTTGCTTTTTGTGAACCACTAGATAATCTTTGTCTTTGCAAGGCTGTTTTAAAGATTTGGAGGAGAATCAACATTTGGTAAGCACTAGTTATGTATCAGCTCCTAGACTAAGTTGATAGGTGAGTGACATCTTTATTTAATCCTCACAAGATCCCCACATTGTCATATGACTGCCCTTACTAACAAACTATATTGAGTAACTTATATTTCTAGTTTCTTGTCACTTCACCAGGTATTTTGATCTGCAAGGACTAATTGAGCTTAGATGTTGGCAAATAGATACTTGAATTTCTGAGGGCTCATTAGGATTCTGTAAGGTTGCCTCTAGCTCTGTTTAGTTTTGATCTAGTTTGTTCTTTGAATCTAGCCAGGGGTGTCTAGAGAAAGGCAAAATAAACTTTTTTTTTTTTTTTAGGTAGGGTTTCACTCTAGCCCAGGCTGACCTGGAACTCACTCTGTAGTCCCTGAGTGGCCTTGCACTCACAGCGATCCTCCTACTTCAGACTCCTGGGATTAAAGATCTGCACATGACAGCTGGTTTAAACTTTACTTTTTTTTTTTGCCAAGGATGACCTTGGAATTCACTATGTAGTCTTTTTTTTTCATTGTCCATAATGAGTTACATTATTTAGTGGGCAACCAATGAGTTGTTATTCCCCATTCCCCGATACTCCCCTCCCCATCCCCAATCAGCTGGATATCCTCCTCCATGGATCGTCTGGATCAGTCCTTGTGACAGGGGACCATGGATAGCCTAGTATTCAGCCAGGTTATCCTGGCCCTAATATGTTGTTACTGAGGGGTGCCATGCCTCTGGATAATCTCCCCTACCACAGCTCTCACAATCTTTCCACCCCCTCTTCCGCTCAGTTCCCTGAGTCGTGGTGGATGAGTATTAAGGCTGCTTTAATGTTGTGAGTTTAGTGGGTCTTTGTGTCAAAAATCGTTGGTTTCTGTCTCACTAGCTTATCCTGTGTTGATTGAATGGCTGTGGCTGTGGGTCCCTTGTTCTTCCCATCATTCTCTGCGGGGTTCCATATGGATCCTCCACGATATGACTGGTGGCTCCTCTCTTGCAGGATCTCAGCTATCGGCCTACGGTCAGTTGATAGGGTTAGATGGTTCCCAGCTCTCTTGCTGCATCCTGAAAAATACAAACACAATCTCCATCGGAGAGTGAGATCAGTGTAGGTTAACAAATAATACTCAATTCTGGATTACCTAGATTCTATTTTTAGTAGCCTCCCCGTCAATCGTTCCCATAGTGCATCTTGTCTTGGTAGCCCGAGAGTACTGGATCTGGTGCCTATCGACCTGAATCCCAAGTTCCAGACAAGGGCTCCCCCTCACTAAGTGGAAAATTTGGCTGAATTTGAAAGCTGTTGATTGTCTCCCCCAGGCCCAGGCATTGCACGAGTGCTCCTTTCTTGGTTCGCTGTTCTCTCCCAGTCAGAGGAGGTGTGGTCAGCCTACTCATGACCGCAGATTATGTTTCGTGTCAGTGGTCTCTGTTTATTCCAGCTGTCGTTGATCAGTTTCCCCTGGCAGCCTGTGCAGTGCCTTCCAGCACTACACTAACTGCCTTCTGGGGGCTGGATACCGTTCCGGATGCTGAAGGGTCTCTTGATGCTGATCGGTGGCATTCTGTGGTTTCTTTAGCAACAGGGTTTTGCCTCAGGCCTGGGGAGGGCACTCAAGAGCTTTGACAGAATTCTGTCTTGTTGGAATCTCATGAGTCGCTTTGGTCAACAGCTCAGTGAGGGAAGGAACCAGTGGTTGGAACCAGGGGTTGTCAGGCTGATCTAATTATTCATAGGCTTAGACTCTCTCCCCTACCACTCATGGCTCCTCTTGCCAGTCGACGCCCACTACTTTCTCAATAGGTTACAGTATGCGCATGAGGATTTTATGTTTTTGAACCTAATATGGTTTATCCTCATGCTTAAGCCATTCCCCTCCCCCCATCCCTTGCCCCTCATTTATAACCTCTCACTTCTTTCTACTAGTCTGCGTAATTTATGGTTATCCTGGTTAAGGGCCACATATGAGGGAGAATATGCAATGTTCGATTCTCTATTCTTTTGAGTGTTCGCTTAGTAAGATCTGCTCGAAGTCAGACCATTTTTTCTTAAATTTCAATATGTCATTTTTCCTTTCAGCTGAGTAAAATTCCATCGTATAAATATACCAGAGTTTTGTTGTCCATTCCTCCATGGATGGGCATTTGGGTTGATTCCAATTCTTGGCTATTACGAATTGAGCTGCTATAAATATAGTTGTACAAATGTTTCTGTGTCGAGATGTGACATCTTGTGGATAGATGCCTAGTAGAGGGATAGCTGGGTCTATTGGTAGTTCTATGTCTATTGTGTTCAGGAGTCTTCACACTGCTTTCCATAACGGTTGAACAAGTTTGCAATCCCACCAGAAGTGAATGAGGGTTCCTTTTCCCCCCATATCCTTGCCAGCAACGATTGTTGTTGGTTTTCTTTATGAATGCCATTCTTACTGGGGTAAGGTGGTATCTCATTGTGGTTTTGATTTGCATTTCCCTGATGCTTAAGGATGCTGAGCACTTTCTCAGGTGAGAAAAGGCCATTTGTGTTTCCTCCTCTGTGAATTCTCTGATGAGATCAGTGCCCCATTTTGTGAGGGGGCAATTTGGGTTTTTGTTATTAATTTTTTTGAGTTCTCTGTAGGTTCTGGAAATTAGGCCTCTGTCTGAGTTGTAGCTGGCGAAAATCATCTCCCAGTTTGAAGGGGGTCTATTGACTTTGAGAACGGTGTTTTTGTCTGTACAGAAGCTTTTGAGCCTGATCAGGTCCCATTGGTTAAGTGACTGTTACACTTCCTGGGCTACTGGAGATTTGCTCAGGAAGTTGTTCCCTCCTCCTATCTCATGTAGGTTCCTCCTACTTTTTCTTCCAGGGTGTTCAGGGTTACAGGATTGATATTGAGGTCTTTGATCAATTTGGAATTGATCTGTTTGCATGGTGAAAGGAGTGGGTCTATTTTCCTTTTTTTACATGTGTTTTATCCAATTTGTCCAGCACCTTTTGTTCAAGATGCTATCTTTGGCCCAGCATACATTGTTGGCACCCTTGTTGAAGACTAAGAAGCTGAAGTTACTTGCATTAAAGGCTGGGTCTTCGAGTCTATTCCACTGGTCAGACTGTCTTTCTGCCAATACCATGTTGTTTTAGTTACTATGGCTTTGTAGTATGTTTTAAATTCAGGTATGGTGATACCTCCTGCTTAATTTTTTTTGCTCAGAATAGTTTTAGCTATTCAAGGTCTTTTACCCTTCCAAATAAATTTTGAGATTTTTTTCAATGTCTGTGAAGAAGGAGGTTGGGATTTTTATTGGCATTATGTTGAATCTGTAGATTGCTTTTGGCAGGATTTCCATTTTTACTATATTGATTCTCTCTATCCATGAACATGGAATGTCTTTCCATCTCGTCACATCCCCCTCTATTTCCCTCTTGAGTGTTTCAGTATTTTCCTTATACAAGTCTTTTGCTACCTTGGTTAGTGATATTCCCAGGTATTTGATTTTATTTGAGGATATAGAGAACGGGGAAGTTTTTCTGATTTCTTTTTCCAAATGTTTGTCTTCTGTATATAGAAAGGCTACTGATTTTTGTGTGTTAATTTTGTATCCTGCCACTCTGCTGAAGGCATTGATCACCTGTTCTTTGGGTCTGATATATATAATATCATGTCATCTGCAAAGAGGGATAGTTTGACTTCTTCCTTTCCAATTTGTATCCCTTTTATGCTATTCTCCTGTCTTATTACTTGGGCTAGAACTTCAAGCACTATGTTAAATAGCAGTGGTGAGAGTGGACATCCCTGTCTTGTTCCTGAGTTGAGGGGGAACTCCTTGAGTCGTTCCTCATTGAGGATGATTTGTACTTTAGGAGATCTGTATATTGACTTTATCATGTTGAGGTATAGGCCATCTATGCCTAATCTTTCCACGGTTTTGAACATGAATTGGTGTTGAATTTTGTCAAAAGCCTTCTCAGCATCAATTGAGATGACCATGTGGTTTTTGCGGTTGAGTTTGTTAATGTGGTGGATTATATTTATCGACTTGCGTATGTTGAACCATCCCTGCATCCCTGGGATGAAGCCGACTTGGTCAGGGTGAGTTATAGACTTGATGTGGGTTTGTATTCGGTTTGCTAGGACTTTGTTTAGGATTTTTGCATCCAAGTTCATCAGGGATATGGGTCTGTAGTTTTCTTTTTTTGTTACATCCTTGCCTGGTTTGGGAATTATGGCAATGGTAGCTTCATAGAAGGAGTTTGGGAGCCTACCCTCTTTTTCTATGTCTCTGACAAGCTTCAAAAAGAGAGGTTTCAGTTCTATGATGAAGGTTTGGTAGAATTCAGCTTAGAAACCATCTGGACCTGGGCTTTTCCGTTTGGGGAGGTTCTTGATTACCAATTCAATCTCTGTGATTGTTATTGGATTGTTTAGGATCTTTATCTGCTCTGGTCTGAGCTTTGGAAGTTGGTAGGTGTCCAGGAATTTATCCATTTCTTCCAGGTTCTCTAATTTTGTGGAGTAGAGGTTTTGGAAGTATGATCTGAGGCTCAGGCAGAGAAAAATGTAGTGTTATCTTTTCTTTTCTTTTTTTTTTTTGGTTTTTCGAGGTAGGGTCTTGCTCTAGTCCAGGCTAACCTGGACGTCACTATGTAGTCTTATGGTGGCCTTAAACTCACAGCGATCCTCCTACCTCGGCCTCCCGAGTGCCGGTTTAAAGGCATGTGCCACCATACCCAGCTAACTTTGCTTTTTTGATGGCCACTTTGATAGGTTAAATTTCTCCTTCCCTATGCCATTAGGACATACCTAGAACTGCCTTGCCACATGCCGGACCTCTATTTCCAAGATATTTCATTATGCCACAAACAAGTAATTACTAATTTGGTGAACTATTAAAAGTTGATAATGTTGGGAAGTAGAGAAAAGGTAGGCTGTCTAACAAGTTATTTTTTTAATTAAGTTATAATTTTTAATTAAGTTGTGAGTAATTAATATGGACAGTTGATGTGGTGG
The DNA here is from genome assembly GCA_004024765.1 of Zapus hudsonius. Classification (NCBI taxonomy): domain Eukaryota; kingdom Metazoa; phylum Chordata; class Mammalia; order Rodentia; family Dipodidae; genus Zapus; species Zapus hudsonius. The sequence goes on along the minus strand of PVHP010016811.1, from coordinate 22,584 downwards.
CGGCTTCTAATCGTATACATTAGATGGTAATGAGAGTCAGTGATGTCTCATCATCCCTGCAGGTAATGGACAATATTCTCTGTACTGGCATGTCTCTTTCCTGTGGTTCAGTTGATGGTTGATAACATAGCTTAAATTTTGATATGAATCTGCTCCAGCTAATGCATTATTAGAAAATAGATGCCCCACCACGACTCAGGGAACTGAGTGGAAGAGGGGGTGGAAAGATTGTGAGAGCTGTGGTGGAGGAGACTATCCAGAGGCATCGCACCCATCAGTAACAACACACTTGGGCCAGGAGGACCGGGCTGAGTACTAGGCTATCCAGGGTCCCCTGCCACAAGGACTGATCCAAACAGCCCACGGAGGAGGATATTCAGCTGATTGGGGATGGGGAGGGGGAGGGCATTGGGGAATTGGGGATAACAACTCATTGTTTGCCCACTAAATAATGTAGCTCATTATGGATAATAAAAAAATTTTTTTAAAGAAAAGAAAATTTAAAAAAAAATTTTTAAAGAAAAGAAAATAGATGCCTTTTATATAGAGCAGTCTTTTGTTTTTAATTCTCTTTTAAATGTTGTTATTATTTGGGATCTGTATAGTGTTTCTTAAAGTGTAATGGAATTTATTGCACATAGACCTAGTGATGATTTTAGAGAGGACATGTATAAAGTACATAAATTTGAAAACTGAAGTTAGGCTGCAGATATGGCAGAGAACTGGGCAATTAGATTTCTTGAAGCATTTTAATGCTGTTTTTAAAATATCCAAACCAAATGCCAATTTCCAACTAAATTCTAACAATTATAAGATTAATTTTTATATTATGTGTAAGAATTTTATTTGTGCTACTTTGTAGCTCCTACTCTATCTCTATTAGATATTTTCCAGTAATAATGCTGCCATTGTATATCTGTCAGTGTGGAGATCCAAGTATTTGTATTTGATTGTTTGTTTGCGTTCATTATTGTGGAAGCTACCATAGAACAAAAGGACCAAAGTCACATTTTATATATTTTGTTATTGTTTCTTTGAGACAGAGTCTTATATAGCCCAGGCTGGCCTCAAGCTGGCTATGTATCAGAAACTGGCCTTGAACTTTTGATCCTCCTGTCTACTTCCCAAGTGCTGGGATTACATGTGTGCATCACCATGTCTGGCAAAGCCACACTTTAAATGGAAGTTCTCGAATTTTTATCAAATAGCATCAAGAGAATTTTGCATGACTGGATTTCACTTCTTTTGGTTTCTTATTTTAAAAAAGCATCAGAGCATGATTTTATTACTACTTTACTTAAGAAAGGAAATTCAGAACAAAGCCTCAAACCATACATTTTATGGAACTAGCTAAGAAAGATAGGAATTGGTTCATAATTGTTGAAGAAAGTTTTTCAAACTCAAGTGGTACACTGAGAATTTACTAGGCAGATAATATGGTCAAAATTGTCGCCTTTTGTGTACAATATCTGCTGGCTGCATGTAAATGAAAAGAGGATACCAGCAATGTTTTTGTAGCTCAAATTGAAGAATTTTGGTACTTCTCAAAACATGAAAACACTACTTACTACTTCTTTATTCAAATCAGCATAAGGATTTGGCATCTATATATTATTTCTTTAAAGTAACTTATAGGGAAAATGACTTAGCAAAAAAATACTAAATTAATAAGCACATTTAAAAATATATGTGTTGCCAGCAATCAGGAGTGAGTTCAAGACCAGCCTGAGACTACATAGTGAATTCCAGGTCAGCCTGGGCTAGAGTGAGACCCTGCCATGAAAAAAAAAAAAAAAAAGTATGTGTAGCCCGGTGTGGTGACTCACTCCTTTAATCTTAGTATTCAGAAGGCTGAGGCAAGAGGATTGCCATGAGTTTGAGGGCTATAAAGTAAGTTCCAGTTCATCCTGGACTAGAGTCTGACTCTGCTTTAACATAAGTAAATAAGTAAATAAATAAATACACTAAAAAAGAGGGTCAAGAAAGATGGCCCAGCAGGTAAAGATGCTTACTTGTTAAACCTTCTGGCCTGTGTTCAATTCCCAAGCCACCCATGTGAGTCCGAAACAAAAAGTGGCACAAGCATCTGGTGTTGGTTTGCAGTGGTTAAGAGGCCCTGGCATGCTCATACACACACAAATTAATTAATAATTAATTAATTTTTAAAGTGTGTGTTGGGCAGTATCTTTGGAGATCAAGTCCAAACTGTCATTTCACTGGAGCATTGAGGAACCTAAAGAGAGAGCATCTCACTCAAGAGTTAGGACATTGAAACCCAAGTGCTCTTGCTTCCTATTTGAATTTTTTTTCTTTTTATATATTTATTTTTATTTTTTATATATTTATTGTCCATAATGAGTTACATTATTCAGTGGGCAAACAATGAGTTGTTATCCCCAATGCCCCCCCTCCCCATCCCCAATCAGCTGGATATCCTCCTCCATGAGCCGTCTGGATCAGTCCTTGTGGCAGGGGACCCTGGATAGCCTAGTACTCAGCCCGGTCCTCCTGGTCCAAGTGTATTGTTACTGAAGGGTGCCATGCCTCTGGATAGTTTCCCCCACCACGGCTTTTACAATCTTTCCGCCCCCTCTTCCGCATAGTTTCCTGAGTCGTGGTGGATGAGTATTAAGGCTGCTTTAAGGTTGTGAGTTTAGGGGTCTTTGTGTCGAAGATCGTTGGTTTCTGTCTCACTGGCTTATCCTGTGTATATTGAATGTCTGTGGCTGTGGGTCCCTCATTCGTCCCGTCATTTTCTGCGGGGTTCCATATGGATCCTCCACGGTATGACTGTGGTGGCTCCTCTCTTGCCAGAATCTCAGGTATTGGCCTATGGTCGGTTGGTAGGGTTATATGGGCCCCAGCTCTCTCGCTGCATCCTGAAAAATACAAGCATAATCTCCATCGGAGAGTGTGATCAGTGTAGGTTAACAAATATTCACATTTCTGGTTTACCTAGATTCTATTTTAAGTAGCCTCCCCATCAATCGCTCCCATAGTGCATCTTGTCTTAGGAGCCCAAGAGTAAGGGATCCAGTGACTATTGCCCTGAATCCCAAGTTCCAAAAAAAGGGGTCCCCCTCACTAAGTGGAAAATTGGCCGAATTTGAAAGCTGTTGATTGTCTCCCCCAGGCCCAGGCTCCTCCATTGCACAAGTGCTCCTTTCTTGGTTTGCTCTTCTCTCCCAGTAGGGGGTGTGGTCAGCCTACTCATGACTGCAGATTGTGTTTCGTGTCAGTGGTCTCTGTTTACTCCAGCTGTTGTTGATCATTTTCCCCTGGCAGCCTGTGCAGTGCCTTCCAGCACTACACTAACTGCCTTCTGGGGGCTGGATATCATTCCGAACGCTGGTCGATGGCATTCTGTGGTTTCTTCAGCAACAGGGTTTTGCCTCAGTCCTAGGGAGGGCACCCAAGAGCTTTGACAGAATTCTGTCTTGTTGGAATCTCATGAGTCGCTTTGGTCAACAGCTCAGTGAGGGAAGGAACCAGTGGTTGGAACCAGGGGTTGTCAGGCTGATCTAATTATTCACAGGCTTAGACTCTCTCCCCTACCACTCATGGCCCCTCTTGCCAGATGACGCTCACTACTTACTCAATAGGTTACAATACCTATTTGAATTTTTTTAAAGCACATTATGCTGCCTTTTGATTGGAAAAGTTTGAAAATCCACTTTTAAACATTCTTCCTAGATGCAGTGGATATGTTTGTACTTTAACAGTTCATGTGTATCATTTTTATGCAGTTATGAACTTCCGTTAATATTTTTTGTGCTAGCTGCTGGTTTTAAAAGGCTAATAAGATAAAAATCCCTTCCCAAGAAACTTGTGTTATCTAAAAAGGGCAAAGTTCTCTAATTTTATGTAGTCATATAGCTTCTCTTTAAAAATATGACTTAGGACTAGGGAGATGACTCAATGGATAAAGTGCTTGTCACACAAGCATGGGGACCCAAGTTTTGATCTCCAGAACCTACATTCATGCTAGATGTGATGGTGCATGCCTGTAATTCCTGTACTGGGGAAGCAGAGACAGGAAAACCCTTGAGTTAATTGACTGGCTACTCTAGCTGAATCAGTGAGCTCTAGGTTCCGTGAGAGACCCTGTCTCAAAGAATAAGGTGGAAAGTGATTGAGCAAGACAGTGGACATCAACCGCTGGCTTCCACACACACAAACATGCAAAAAATAAAAGTGTTAGTTAAAGTGGGAAAGAGCCCTTAATATAAAAGCATACATAATGTTCTCTTGTAAGAAAAAAAATTGTCTTATCACAAATACTCATCATGTATTCATTAGGAAATACTGCTTTATCCCTCAACATACATTATAAATTCCTAAACTAATTTCTTTGTAACTTGTCTTAATAGATGCTATTTGATAATTTTTTTTCTAAGAACACAGACATTGTTGGAAGCCAGATTATAATGTCGATATCCCCTAAAGCTTATTTAATAGGAGAGCCTTCAGGTTGATGGTAGATACCCAAGGGTCTGTTTTGTTATTATCTAATTTTAGGGGTATTTGAAAATTTCTGTAATAAAAAAAGTTAAGGAGACGAGAAGATAGCTGAGTCAGCAAGTGCTTGCCTCATGAGCATGAGGACCTGAGTTCCATCTCAAGTATATCTATAAAAATGCTGGGTTATGGTAGTCCATGCCTGTAATTCCAGCACTGGGAAGACAGAGACAGTAGGGTTCCTAGGTCTTGCTGGCCAGCCAATCAAGCCTAATTGGTGAGCTCCAGCCTGGACTCCAAAAAAGAAAAAGCTGGGCTAGAGAAATGGCACAACAGTTAAGGCACTTGCCTGTAAAGCCTAACAACCTGGGTTCAGTTCCCCAGTACCCACATAAGCTAGATGCACAAAGTGGCGCATGTGTCGGGAGTTCATTTGCAGTGGCTAGAGGCCACCCTGGCATGCCCATTTTCTCTCTCTCTCTCTCTCTCTCTCTCTCTCTATATATATATATATATATATATATATATATATATATATCTGCTTGCAAATAAATAAATAAAATATAAAAGAAAAAGGTTGATGGCACATGCCTTTAATCCCAGCACTCCAAAGGCAGAAGTAGGAGGATAGCTCAGCTTGAGACTACATAGTGAATTCCAAGTTAGCCTGGTCTAGAGTAAGACCTTAACTCAAAAAACAAAAACAAAAAAGAGAGAGAGAGAGAGAACGAGAGAAGAAAGAAGGAAAGAAAAGAAAAGAACACTGTTGAGGATGGTACCCAATGTTGTCCTCTGACCAACACATGTACTTTTTTTTTCTTTATTGTTCATAATGATTTACATTGTTTAGTGGGCCAACCATGAGCTGTTATCCCCAATTCCCCGTTGCCCCCCTTCCCCATCCCCATTCAGCTGTATATCCTCCTCCCTGGGCCATCTGGATCAGTCTTTGTGGTAGGGGACCATGGATAGCTCATTCTTCAGCCGGGCTCTCATGACCCAAGTGTGTTGTTACTGAGGGTTGCCAAGTCTCTGATATTCTCCCCCACCACGGCTCTCACAATCTTTCCGCTCTTCCGCTCAGTTCCCTGAGTCGTGGTGGGTGAGTATTGAGGCTGCTCCAACACATGTACTTGCACACATGCATGTGTTATTAAAAAGCTAGAGAAGGGCTGGAGAGAATGGCTTAGCAGTTAAGGCACTTGCTTCTAGTGCCTAAGGCCCCTGGTTCAATTCCCCAGGACCCACATATGCCAGACCCACAAGGTGGTGGCCCTGGTACCCTCTCTTCTCTCTCTCTTTCTCTCTCTCTCTCTCTCTCTCTCTCTCTCTCTCTCTCTCTCTCTCTCTGTATCTCTTCGCTTGAAAATGAATAAATAAAATATATTTTTTTAAAAAGTTAGAGAAGAGCTGGGTGTGATGAAGCATGCCTTTAATTCCAGCAATTGGGAAGCAGAGGTAGGATCGCTGTGGGGTCAAGGACAGTCTGGGACTACAGAGTGATTTCCAAGTCATCCTGGGCAAAGTGAGACCCCTACCTCAAAAAAAGAAAGAAAGAAAGAAAGAAAGAAAGAAAGAAAGAAAGAAAGAAAGAAAGAAAGAAAGAAAGAAAGAAAGAAAGAAAGAAAGAAAGAAAGAAAGAAATGAAGAGGAGGAGGAGAAGAGAGAAAGAAAGAAGAAAAGAAAGGGGAAACAACAATATCAAAAAAAAAGCCGGGTGTTGTGGCACACGCCTTTAATCCCAGCACTCAGGAGGCAGAGTTAGGAGGATCACCATGAGTTCAAGGCCACCCTGAGACTACAGAGTGAATTCCAGGTCAGCCTGGGCTAGAGCGAGACCCTACCTCGAAAAACCAAAAAAGAAAAAGAAAGGGGAAACCATTAGAGAAGAGTCTTTGTGCTGTGTGTGGTGACACATGTCTGCATTCCTAGCACTCCTGGAAATTGAATCATGAGGATTGTGAGCTTGAGGAGAACCTAGACTATATAGACATATTCTGTCTTTAAAAAATGATCAGCACCTTAAGATTTCTTTTTTTCCTTCCATCCACCCATTCAGTAAAGTATTTGAATATTTACTATGTATTTGTTGAGAAACTCCTACCTCTTCTAGGCTGAATATATTGTCCAATGTAGTAGCCACTAGCCATGCATAGCTGTTTAAATTCATGAGGTTTTTGTTGTCATTTGGAGACAAAGTCTCACTGTGTTGCCTATACTGACCTAGAATTCGGTATGTAGTCCAGGCTGCCCTTGAACTCAAGCTTCTCCTGCCTCAACCATTTGAGTGCTGTGATTGCATATGCCACGTGCCCAACTATTTTGATTAATTAAAATGGAGTAAAGTTAAAAATCTAGCTCCTTAGTCACATTGGCCACATTTCAAGTGCTAAGTAGTTATATGTGCTAGAGGCTACTATATTGGTTCACGCGATTGCAGGACATTTCCATTTTAAACATTGTCTCAGAGCTCTGTTTCTGGAAGAAACCGAATTTCTACTCTTGTGAACATTCACTGTGGCTCAGAGATAGGATGAGAAGAAGCAGAGAAATGTGTTGTGATAAGTGCAGTAGAGAGGCATAAAACTCAATGAGTTGGGTGAGTGTTAGGATAAGGAAACGATGGTTGCTGCCTTCAATGGTCCAAAGACATGGACAACAGCCAAGTCAGTATATGGAGGGAAATGTCTTGGGGAAAACGATGGCTGTGTAAAGGTTCGGAGCACAGAAGGGTGGGTATGTATGTTCAGTGTCTCTAGGTTCAGAAAACAAGAAAGAGGAAAGAGGTTGGAGATGATGGAAGCCAGGTTCTAAGCACAGAAGGGCAGGTGTGTCCTGTGTCTCTGGATTCAGCAAACAAGAAAGAGGAAATGAGAGAATGGGCCAGCAGGTTCTTTTTTCGGTCACTGGTAAAACTGATGAGGCTGAGATGGGGAAACCACAAGAGGAGTTTAACAAGAAGAGCAACATGATTGGACTGATATTTTATAGGGCTCACTCTGATGGCTGTTGAGAATAGACATAAGGGAACAGTGAACGGGGACATGGTGGCAAATGGAAACCATTTGAGCAAGAGATCACAGTGTCTTGAGACTAGGGTGATTTTGGAGGGAGGAGTGTTGCTTCAACATTTGTGTACATTGAAAATTGAGCCGACAGATTTGCTGAAGGATAGTGTGTGGGATGTGGAGAGTAGTTGAGGATAACTAAGATTTTGGGCTAAGCATTTTGCAGGCGAAACCTAGAACTCTGTTTGGTTATGTATGGTTTCTTACCACTCTCCCAACAGATCTCACACTGTGTAGCCCCAGCTGGCTTTGAACTCACTGTGTTGCCCAGCATGGCTTCAGATTTGTGAACCTCCTGCTGCTGTCTTCCTGAGTGCTGGAATTACAGAGCATGTGCCACAAACCCAGCTTATATGTATATATTATGTAGTTTCATAGGTAAGTCTTAAAATCAGCCTGAAAATAAAAAATTTGAGAGCCATCAGCATTTAGATTGAAATTATGTAAATTCCACCAAACTGAAAATGAAGTTAGAAGAGGGCAAGCATGAGGATCTGAGTTTAGGTCCCAGCACCCATGTGGGTACAGTAAATGCCTGTAATCCCAGTACATAGGAGGCAGATGCATGGAATTCCCAGGGTAAGCTGGTTAGTTAGCCATAGTGACCTGTGGTCTCAATAGAGATCCTCTGCCTCAGTAAATAAAGTGGAGTGCATTCAAGGAAGGTACGCTATGCCAACCTCTGACCTCCACATGTACACACATGTGCATACACAACATACAAAGCACACGCAGAGAGAGAGAATATAAAAGATTCAGAGTCATGCATATGTATAGGTTCAGGAGATGGAAAGGAGCTAGTGAAAACGATTTTTAAAAAGCAGTGAAGTAAGAGAGATAAAAGGAAGAGTGATTTTTTTTTTACATCAAAAGGAAGGAATCCAGTGTCATCCTAATACCAAAACCAGACAAAAAACATCACAAAGAAATAAAATTAAAGGCCAATATTTCTTGTGAATATTGATAAAAAGTTCAGCAAACTCAGGGATGTGTGTGTGGCTCTATGGCAGAGTGCTTGCTTAGCATGTACAAGGCTCTAGATTTGATTCCCCAGTACCACAAAACAAGTCAGAAACAGTCCCAAAAACATAAAAAGTATTATACACTATGATCAAATGAGATTTAACCTATCAATACAAGGCTAGTTTAATATCAGAAACCAATAAATGTATTGTATCCTATTAATAGACTAAGGACAAAAACCGTGATTATCTTAGGGGATGCAGAAATAGTTTTTAGTATCTTTTTCATGGTATAATCACTCAACACATATGGAAGTTCCAGGGCCTAGTGACACTCAAATGAACTTCAGACCCATGGGCCACTTTGTGCATCTAGCCTTATGTGGGTATTGGGGAATTGTGCCTAGGCTGTTGGGCTTTGAGAGCAAGTGCCTCTAACCACTGAGCCAACTCTACAGCTTCCCCGCCCCAAAATGTTTTAAGTAAGTCCAAAATTTTATGTTGAGCCAAATTCATAGCTATTTTGGGCTGGATATGTATGACCCATGGGCTGTGGGTTGTAAACCCACAGAGGACATAGAAATTTGGGTAAGGGGAAGATATGGAAATTACCATCAAGAGTATAATGGTAGGTGCTGGATAGATATCTCACTGGTTAAGGTGCTTGCCTGCAAAGCCTAAGGACCCCAGGTTCAATTACCCAGTACACACGTAAAGTCAGATGCACAAAGTGGCACATGCATTTGGAGCTTACAGTGGCTGGAGGCCCTGTGCGCACATTCTCTCTGTCTGTCTCTCTTCTTTCCATCTCTTTCTGCTTGCAAATTAACAAAAATATTTTTAAAAGAAAAGAGTGTAAAAGAACTAGGAAAATACACAATAGTCACAGAGCACCAAAGTCCCTAGAGTTAGGGGTCATGGTATTAGGATGATGAGACCAGTGGGCACAGGCTTTTCTTTTTTTGTAGCCTTGTGAACCTATTTAATGGATGCACATAGTGAGATTTAACATACTTGGAGTTTTGCCAAGGAAATATACCTGCAATTACAAAATCAAAAATGTTCTGAGCACTTTTTTGTTTTGTTTTTGTTTGCTAAGATTGGTAGACCACTGTGGTGGCAGCACCTGATCTGAATGGTTGTGGTACTCATGGAGTTACTTACCCCATACAGTGGGAATATGATTGTGTTTTGCTGTAGAATGCTGTATTTGACTTTGGGGTGTTGCCCAAGATTCTGCTGGGGCATTCAATTATGTACTGTTTCTAAAATTTTAAACATTCTAAATTCCAACATACACCTACCGTACCCCAAAGAGTTGTGGATTTGTATGACAAAGGAACAGCCTTCAGGAGAGTAGATGATATATACCAGGAGTGATTGTCCTGAGGAACCAAGGTATCTTATCCATCTGGTAAATAGGGAGCAAGCATATGAGAAGAGGATGAGCGATGCCGAAAGGTGGCAGGATCAATGGAGTATTGATCCTGGCAGAGCTAAAGAACTATTGGCATCTGAATGCTAGAGGGAGGATGTGGAAAGAGGGAGAGTTGGTTTTAGCTCTGCTTTTAATCCTTAAATTTGCAATCCTTACAGAATACAAGTTAGTGCTACCCTTCCAGTTTGTTTACTGTGAATCCTCTACTTGTAGAACATCTTTATTCTTTTAACACAAATGATAGATTGGATGATGCTATTAAAAGAAATACTGTTGCCAGGCATGGTGGTGCACGCCTTTAATCCCAGCACTTGGGAGGCAGAGGTAGGGGGATCGCCAAAAGAAGTTACTTGGGCTGGAGAGATGGTTCAGTGGTTAAGGCACTTGCTTCCAGTGCCTAGGGCTCCGGGTTCAATTCCCCAGTACTCACATAAGCCAGACCCACAAGGTGGTGGCCCTGGTGTGCGCTCTCTCTCTCTCTCTCTCTCTCTCTCTCTCTCTCTCTCTCTCTCTCTCTCTCTCTCCACTTGAAAATGAATAAATAAAATATTTTTTTAAAAAAAGAAACACTGTTAAAGGACAACTAGAAATAGTAATTGACTTGATGGCTCAAAGGATATATAACTCCTTTCCTCACCTTCATTATAGATAAGAGAAAAAAATATATACCAAGACATGTGTCTAGTGACTGAGGGACAGAATATTTGAAATGGGGACTGCTGGAAAACCTAAACAGTAGCATACTCCCTATGTTGTTCTTTTAAGTAAAGATGGGAAAGAGTAGCTTAATGTAGTCACTTAGTTCTTACAAGATTATTGTTACTATTATTTTAATAAAAAGAAAGGAAAAGCAATTTGACAGCAGTTCTTTAGCATTCAGCTTTCTTACTACTTTGTCTTTGTACATCAAGGACTAGTACTGATAGTGATTTACTTACACTTCTCCTTAATAATTACACATTGAGAGACACTGTATATTAAGTCTAATGAAATATATTGGATCTGATGAAAACGTTTTCAGTTTGGGCTAATAAATTTTAACCCAGTGGCCAAGCTTAGTGAAATATTATAGGCTTTGAAAATAGCCTGACTTTATTCAGTGGATGAATTTGTCATTCCCTCTGAAGCATTGGCCTTGGCTCTGGAGAAGAGTCATAATGCAACATTGAGTCAAATGGTAGAAAAGCTAATGAAGACCCAGGCAGGGAGGCAAGGTTAGGCTGGCTTGTTCAGTGGTATCCTCTAGCTAGCTACACATTCTCTCACCTCAATAACCAAAGGTGAGTCATTTGTAACCTCAGTGTTAAGATTTTTCTTGGACTATATTCACTCATTCTGATTTCATTCTTCCCCACGTTAGTTTTCTTATAAATACTGTACTTGCTCTTGAGAAAGCTGGGTACTTTTCATCCTTGTCCATGAGGTGGCTACTTGCTACTTGACTCTGAAACATTAGTACTCATTGTGTGCAAGCCCACGGGTGAATTTCTAATAGGGATATATGTGACAATTTGAGTTACACCTGTTCTCTATATCCAAGAAGTTTATACCAAGTAAGGAAGATGATATAAATAGCCAGAAGTGTGTATTGATGAGGGTCTGTTAAAGATAAAAGAGAGAGAAATTAATAATAGTTTTGGGGAGTAGAGAAGACTCCAGGGAGGAGGAAACATTTGGTATTTAAAGAAGGGTAGATGGGAATGTGGAGAGGCTGACATAGGCTTTGGAGTGGAAAGGACTTCCAGACAGATAATGTAGTCAAAGGACAGCAGTGGAGGTTGCAGGTCATAGAGAGGTAATGACTGTTCAAATAGAATAAATGATAAGAGGATCACGTATTTATTTTTGAAGGTTCAGATTGGAAAAGTGCAATAGCCAATATTACACTTTTTAAGTGTTGATTTAATCAACTCTGTGAATTCCCCTCCCCCTTTAAACAGGGTTTCATGTAGCCCAGGCAAGCTTCAGACTCACTATATAGTTGAGAAAGACCTTGAACTTCTAATCTTCCTGCCTGCACTTCCTGAGTACTGGGATCACAGACATGTACCACCACATCTACTTTTATGTAGAATTGAACCCAGGGCTTCATGCAGGCTAGGCAAGAACTCTACCAACTGAGCTACATTCCTACCTACTTCTGTGAATTCTCTGTGCTCATTGTATCATGTTGTGAGCAACTATGGTCACTTAGCTGTGTTGCAGTGTTGCATTTTTGTCCCAAATGGGATTTACAGATTTCTTTTTGGGTATTATTATCTGCTGTTGACAGTATTTCTATTGAATGCTTACATTTTCCTAGGTGCTTTACTTTTATCATCTCTTTGATTCCTAAAACAACTTTGAGGTATACTTGCATTTTACAGATGAGGAAACTGTCTCAGGGAAGTTAAGTAACTTGTCTCATATTTTAAAAAAATATTTATTTCATTTTCAAGGAGAGAGACAGAGAGAGAGAGAGAGAGAGAGAGAGAAGGAGAGGAGAGAACCAGGGCCACCACCTTGTGGGTCTGGCTTATATGGATCCTGGGGAATTGAACCCAGGGCCTTAGGCACTGGAGGCAAGTGCCTTAACCGCTGAGCCATCTCTCCAGCCCTAACTTGTCTCATATTGCAGAACTGGGCAGAAGCAAAACTGGAATTCAAAATACAGATATGCTGGACTCAGCAGACATTTCTAGCCCTTTTGAGCTATGTAACACATATGTTTACTTACATGGAAGTTGAGGTCCAGGAGCTTTCAAGCTTAGAGAATTGAGGTGGACACCTGTACTAGTCCTTAAGACACATGTTGCTTATAGATAAATGATCTTTTGTTACTGAACACTGTAATGAAATTAATTCACACACTCTTCTTGCAGTGAAAGGGAGGAGGATAAAGCTATCATTTAACCATTAAAAATGAGAAATATTTTGACATCTTCTTTTGAATTAAGTGGGCTTTGTTTTTGTTTTTAATTCAGTTATCTTTGAGTAGGTCATTCTCACCCAGGATTGTTAAATAAGCCATCTTACGTATTGATCATGGGTCATATGCCCTGTATAGGGCATGTGAGAAGAATATTACTTGCTCCGTGCTTGTGGCTCAGGAGCTTAGGCGGCCGCGTCCGCGTCCCGAGAATATTACTTGAAGTAGAGGTATCAGCAACAAGAAAAGCATGTCTAAAACAATTTTGCAAAAACTGACAGGTTCCTTGGTTGCCCAACTAGACAGTGGAACACTTAAGAATTTAGGGGGTTTTGTTTTTGTTTTTCAAGGTAGGGCCTCACTCTAGTCCAGGCTGACCTGGAATTCACTATGTAGTCTCAGGGTGGACTTGAACTCACAGAAATCCTCCTACCTCTGCCTTCCCAGTGCTGGGAATAAAGGTGTGCGCCACCATGCCCGGCTAGAATTTAGGTGTTTTATAGCATGACTCCTTTTGTTTGAAAAACAATGATGACAGTCAACTGTAGTCCCATTACTTGGGAGGCTGAGGTGAGAAGATCACTTGAACTAATGGGTTTGAGACAAGCCTGGTCAGTGTATCATAATAAAATAAAAACAATAAAAGGATGTGTGAGGATATATGTGAATAATGAAGGAACTGAGAAGCTGTTATTTTCTTTTAGAAGCCATGTCCCCCCAAGGGAGGTAGGAATATATTTATAGAGCTCCTTTGGGGCCATTGCAGGGGAGTGGTGAGCATAGATTGTCTTTGTTCTCTGTGAAACACACAGTTAACTAGTGGAGGTAGTTAGACACTAAACAAGTAATCTACTTGTAAAATGTAAGTTAAGTACAACAACAACATAGTATGTATGGGAGAGTATGGTTGAAAATGTTAACCTGAGGAAGAAATTATCAAGCTGAGTTTAGCCAGTAAGTAGAGGGGAGGAGAGGGGAGCAGCCTTGGCCCAGGAAGCCTTTTCTAGGCATTTCATGCTTAAAAGGGTATCCATGGAATGACATTGGACATTTCAGGTACAGAAAAAAGCCTGATGGAACTGGGCCGAGACCCAGTAGGTTAGGGTATAGTGAAGAAGTTGATAAGGGGCTAATTGTGTCCTGCATTTTGAAAATAGTGCTCCTACTGGAGGAGGGACAAGAGCAAAATATGAGGAAATCAAGACAATGACTTAGGTGAGACTATATCTGCCTTAGACTTTATTGTTTTTCCATTTCACTCAATAAATATCAATGGGATGAATGAAGATAATAATAGCCTCTACTTGAATGAAGGTAGTGGTGTAGAGAAAAATGGACAGATTCATGAGCATAAGACTTGGGACTAGAGTAAATGTTGAGACTAGTGGAAGAGGAACTCCAGGGATAACTGTTAGGCCATTGAAGCCTTGAGAATAAAAAGAAACTCTTGGGAAGGCAATATGGATAAGGAGAAAGGAAGGCTTGAAACTGAGTCTTGAGGAATGGCAGTTAAGTAACTAGGAGCTGACTGAATACAGAATAAAATAAGAGAGATGCTTCCCATGTGCCAAGAAAGAGTTTCAGGAAGCACTTGTTGTTTCAAGAAATCCAGAGGTAACAAGTGGTAAATAGTGATATATACCTGTCAGTCATAATGATCTTGAGAGCTTAGAATGGCTTGCTTCTGTAGGATGGTAGAAGTATTAGGTGGTTTAGTGTGTTGAGTAAGTGGGCAATATGGAAAGAAAGAAAGGAAGGAAATAGTTTCCTGCAGGGAATGGATAGTTTTCTGTTGAACTTATAATACAGGTAAATTAACAACTCCTTCCTATTTGAAATTATAGTATATACTCTATTTTTCATGAACTTCAAAATAACTCCTATATGCTGGGATTATAGGTATGCACCATCACACCTAACTGCACCTGCTTTTATTTCTCAGTAAGGAAGGGGCTGGTACAGTCATTCTCTGCACTAGGGAGGAGGGCATCAGGAATCCTACTTCAACTAAGCCAACTGAATGAGAGCATTGCCCCATGCTTTCTCCACAGGCCACAGAAATCTCAAAAGTATGGAAACCTATAACTTTGAGTCACAAATTCAGAAAGCCAAGGAGTATGTGGCCATAAAGCCAAACGTTTTAAACATTTTTTTTCTGAGTTAGACTTCTGTTTTCTAACATTTTATATCTTTTTCTTACTATATGCTCTCATTTACTAAAGCACATCTTTCTGTGAGAAAAATATGTGTGGGAAAATAGATTGTTTAGTCTTTGTGTTGTGAAGATATCTTTATGTAGTTCTATTTATACTTGGTTAATGGTTTGTTACGTGGAATTTGAGGTTGGATGGAAGTTGTTTTCATTGGAATTTTGAAGGCATTCCTTTGCTACACTTCCAATTGTGAGTGAAAGCAGAATCCCATTGTGATTTCCATTCTTTAGCATGAAAATAACCATATAATTTATTGTCAGAACTAGTCTGGTCTGAGCAGTGGAAGACTAGAAGGTGTTCATCTGATAGAACAGTAAGTAGAATGACAAGCATGAATCAGAATTCTCTTGGTTAAACGGAGGCATGCAGTCGCCTTTATATGTTTAGATGGGACCTGTTTTCTATGTTAAGAATCTTCTGTTCTACATTTCATGCTGATGTGTCTTGCCAAATGCTTTTTTCCTTCTTTACATTGTCCTTGTAGACTTGTTCTTGTCCTTTGATTTGGAAGACTTTCATTATGGCTGCCTTAAAATTTTTCTACTAGCCTTTGTTAGTCAGGTATTTGACTTTTTAGATTGCTGTCTAATTTTTTCCTAATTGTACAAATAAGCAAGAGGATATTGCTTTACCCTTTTATTTTATATGATAAAGATTTTTAAGCACTTCCAATTCTCTTGAATTAAAAAAATTCTATTTTATGTTTAATATCAAGAGAATATTAAAACATTTATTTTGGGCTAGGTTTGGTGGTGCACACCTTTAATCCCAGTATGTGGGAGGCAGAGGTAGGAGGATCACTGCAAATTTGAGGTCAGCCTGGGCTAGAGCGAGACCCTACCTCAAAAAAAAGTTTATTTTGAATTTGTGAAACATGGTCAGAGTTCTGTAGCTTTATTAGATATAATTATGTTATAAGCTAATAACCTCTTGGTTAGAGCATCTTCAAATTTTAGAACGTGCATCTAAATCCATTAATTTTTTTTAATTTAAGAGAGACAGACAGAGAGTGTGCAAACAAACTCCAGATGCTTGACTGCTTAGTGCATCTGGCTTTACATAGGTACTGAGGAATTGAACCCAGACTGTCAGGCATTTCAATCAAGTGCCTTTAACCACTGAGCCATCTCTCCAGCCCCATCTAAGTCTCTTTTGTGCTATGTATCCA
The DNA here is from genome assembly GCA_004024765.1 of Zapus hudsonius. Lineage (NCBI taxonomy): Eukaryota > Metazoa > Chordata > Mammalia > Rodentia > Dipodidae > Zapus > Zapus hudsonius. Next base: position 6,369 of record PVHP010016811.1, on the reverse strand, counting down.
AGTACCACAGAACTGGGTCATCTATAACAATTAGAAGTTTATCTTTTCATAGTTTTGGAGGCTGAGAAGCTCAAGCTCAAAGCAGGTTCAGTTGTCTAATGAGGCTGGTTCTACTTCTAAGACGTCTTGATGCTGAATCCTTTGGAGGAGAGGAATGCTGTATCTCCAGGTAGCAGAAGATATAGATACTTAACCTCATCCATGGTGACAAACTCGTGACTCCTTCATTTCCTAAGGCCACACTCACAATTATGTTGCATTGGGGATTAAATTTCCAACACATGAATTTTGGGGGACACATTCAGACCATAGCAACTTGAAAGTCCTTTGAGGAACATACGGGCAACCATTTAGTTTTTCTAGCAAATACTCTGTGCTACGACCTAGGAAATTATACCACTAAGTGCTAGCATTCTGTACATGAGGAGTGGAGGTGAACAGGTAACAGTTATTAGCAAGGATTCATTCCAGCCTTCTGTATTCCAACTGAATTTTTCAAAAATAAACTTTCTTAGCCAGACATGGTGGTGTATGCCTTTAGTCTCAGCACTCAAGGAGGCTAAGGAAGGAGCATCACCATGAGATCAAGGCCAGCTTGGAGCTACAGAATGAGTTCCAGGTCAGCCTGAGCTAGACTAGGACTCTGCCTCAAAATAAACAAACAAACAAACAAACTTCCTTTTCTTCAGTGTGAAGAGTTGGCACATGTGGCTGGTCACTGGGCTGTGGGATAGTAGGGGTAATGGAGAAGACCCAAGTGGTATGCTGCTTCCATAGGTGATCGCTGCCCCTCTAAGAGCTAATCCTCCCAGGGATTCCATGGACCTAAGTGCTCCTCCCTCACCATAACTTCCTCTGGAACTTGGTAGTAACTACCTCTTACTCCTCAATCTCATGCTGATTTAGAAGATTTAATAAAAATAGCCCTTCATTAGTTCTCCCTTTTCTCTGCTTTCTTGTGGGTTTGTACAGTTTTTGTTCATTGCATTTTAGAGGAGTTTAGACAGGAGAATTAATATATCCAGGTGACACTTTAAGCTGATTTTGGCATGTGTGTGACTAAGTGCTCCACAGTACTGTCAGTGCCCTTCCTCATGTGTGCTGTGATGGGCTCAGTAGGTTTTGGTGGGCTGGCCCAGAAACCTAACTTCATCTACAATATTCCCACAGAGAAGCAAGCCTTTCAGGGTTGACTCTCTGGGGGAATTATAATAGATTAGAACAAGAATATTTCACAGACTTCTCCCATCTTCTGAGTCACATAGAAAATTACTATTACTATAAATCTCTTATCATTTTTGTTGAAATAATAAGCTCTAATAAATGAAACAGAAACTTGAATTTTAGTAGAAAAGTTTGTTCATAAAAATTAAGCTATAAAAATTGAGCTCAGGAGAGATGGCTCAGCAGTTAAAGCACTTGCCTCCGGTGCCTAAGGCCCCGGGTTCAATTCCCCAGTACCCACATAAGCCAGACCCACAAGGTGGTAGCCCTGGTGCATGCGCTTTCTCTCTCTCTCTCTCTCTCTCTCTCTCTCTCTCTCTCTCTCTCTCTCTCTCTCTGCCTCTCTCTCTGCCTCTCTCTCTGCTTAAAAATGAATAAATAAAATATTTTTAAAAATTGAGCTCAGAAGTCAAATCAAATTCTTGAGCCAATATCCCTAAAGCTTCGTTTTTCAACAGCTTTTATGAAAACTTTCATAACTGAATTTAGATCCAGAGACAGTGATAGCTATAGGAAATAGTTATTGCTTAATTGTATGGAGATTTCTTGGTGTATTGTATTTTTTGTTTTGCTTCATTTTTATTCCTGTGTTGAGAACAATAAAATCTTTTGAGGTTTTAAACTGAAGAAGCTAGATTTTGCTAGTTTAGACCAATAATATCTTTCTTCACCACAAATGACTAAGAGCCACGTGAGAATGAAGGCCAGGCTGTGTAGTACAGAGAGCCTTAAAGAAAATGCAGTCCAGCTTGGTGTTTGAATGCTGCGCTGCTGCAGTGTAACAGATCCTCTTCACTTGCACAGTTGTGCAGTGCCAATTCCCAGCCTTTGTCAGGGACACGTGTAGCTCTTACAGATGAGGCCACCCTGTTGTGCTAGGGCAACCTTCCATGAACACTTGCTCCCTAGTGGCCATGATTGTCCAGTCTCTAGGGATTTGGGGCGAGTAGGAAAGCCAGGAATGGTGGTTGTAATCTCTTATGTGGCTGGAAAAAGGTAAAGGCAATAAAACATAATCATTTCATTATTTTTCTGCCTTTTTTATGTTCACTTCATTAAAAAATTATTATTAACCTCTCCCCACCCATTCCCCAGCCTTGCTGCTTATAGATTGTTGACTAGGACCCAGAGCCCATTTGTGCTGAGCCTCAGGGGCAGCTGTTTACACAGCGGTGGTGTTACACAGGTTTACTGTGGCGTGTGTCTGTGTAGCACTGGATTTGGATCTTGTATTTAGCTGCCAGAAGTGACTGTGATGAAGTAGGAGAGATAAACTGATAGATTGGCTGCCAGAAAGATGTTGGGAATCAATCAGATAAACAGGGTAGAGAAATAGCTTGCTGTTTTCTAGTGATAATAAACCAGTGGCCTCTGGTCCCTGCATTTTTAAACGTAATTGCTGTGGTAATAGTGTCCAAAATAAGCAAATAAAAAAAAAATCACAGGAGGATTTCTAATTGCGATTGAGATATTCTTTTCCCTTTTGCAATAAAGATGCATCTTATGAAAGTGAATATTTTTATAAATGTTTTACTTCTCCCATTGTCTACTTATACAAACAAATGAAAATTAGAAAGTCAACTCCTTTCACAGGAATTTCTTCATCCTCCCACAGGCCCCAGCTCTTTAACTTGGTGAAACATCTATATTGCCACTATGCTTCACCTATGAAGTAATTGTTAGTTTTTGTGAAGAAACAAATTTTAAAGCTAAGCCTGTATTATTGACAGATGATGAGCAGGAACTAGTTTATTTGATATTTCTCAAGCATTTGAAACTTGAAATACTCCTCCTTTTGTGTTCAGCTTTGAATTCCATTGAGTCTCTTTACCTAGGACTAAGAGCCCATGCAAATGTCTAACTGTATGTGACAGGTAAGATACCAGGCTTCTGTTAGATGCAATGGAATACCCAGGATTAAGAGGGGAATGGGAGAGTAATTTAGAGTTCCTGTAGAATTAGCTGTAGAGCATGGAGACTGAGCCCTCTTGTACTTGCAGTGAGCATAAACAACTTCCTTCTTAAAAGTTTTGAGGCTGAGCATCCTTTTTGGTTAAGTCACTTGGTAGCTGGCATGGTAGAATAACGACCATGGAAAGTGAGAGGATTAAGTCGTCCACACTCTGTTATTTAGTCAAGACTTTTGCCTGAGAAGGATCTTCCTGACTGCTGAAGTGAATCATGCACCATTATCCCACTGGTGGGAAGCTGACGCATTTTCCTTCTCTCCACACAACCCTTCCCACCTGACCTTTTAATGATTCTCCATTGATATCGATGGGGTGGGCAAAACTAATCATAAAGACAGTGAAAAAAATGTTGCACACTCATTGATCCATTTGAAGTGAACTGTGGTATTGTAAGTCTTCCAAATGGACTTCTGTTCTCAGCTATTGTGATAGCCACCTTTTAAAGATATATAAATATGAAAGGGTTAATGGGAATTCAGTCATGCTTCTGCTACTGGGTTGTCCCTTATTGACTGTAGTTTAAGAGCTGTCACTATGCCATTCAGAATTCCTTCTGTGCCCTTTTACAGTTAGTTGGTGTTGGGAGATGATAAATAAATCAGTTGTTTTCCTTTTCCCCCTAGCTCCTTCGAGAACTCATAGAACGGAAGACCAGCTCCTTGGATCCTAATGATCAGGTGGCTATGGGAAGGTAATTTAGATATGGTTTTCTACTCATTCATATACCCTATGTAGTAGTTTTTCCCTTTAAGTTCCTTTAATTTTGCCTCCAAGGCAGTGATTGGTCCTATAATTATCAAAGGCTTTCTTATGCTCTTTGGCCTGAGTGTAGGCTGTGATTATATCCATATCAGTCTACTGACCAGTGTATAAAAAGCTGCTACCTAAACGTGTGCTCTCAGCTGTCAGAATGTGGCACTGTGCACAACAGGTTCTTTGCTCAGAGGCGAATCTGCTTTGTTAGTCTGCCCTAATTTAGACCTCCACCCCTTCAGTAAAAGCTTCAGCACAATTAGAAATGGAATGCAGCAGCATTACCCAGATGTCAGGATAGAATACAAAGTAGTGAAGGAAGGCTCTTGTGTGTATGCTTCATCCTGTGCTGGAAATAAGAAGGGCATTTAGAGTGCTACCTAATGAATAGTGTACATTTAAATAGCCACGAGCCATAATTTGCAAAAGCATGAAAGGAAACAAAAGCTGCACGTGCCAGGATGGGATTCTGGACAGAATAGTGTTTGAGAAAGCAATGAAAAATTTGTGTTGATGAAATAATTTCATTTGAGTAGAATATTATTTGAATTTTAGGTTAAGACGGTGTTGATATTTCCTATATCTTTGGAATGTTGTGAAGGGCTGTTCACCATAAATTCAATGTGCTAGAGCAAATTGCATTTAAGTGGTGATTATATTGTACATTTATCTGACTTTACAATAAAATAGATTATGGTAATTAAGATTATATTAAGATTACAGTAATTGGATTTCCCTAGATTTTTTTTCCTGATGTTGAGTTTCCGTTGTATAAATCAGGTAAGATGACTAGCTGCTGCTGCTGTTTCTCTTTCACATTTGTTCATAGGAGCAACTTGGAAATTTTTCCTAACCCAGCATCCCTTATTTGGAAAACTAATTTCTTTGTTCTAAAATGAATCCTGATCCAAATCAACCAACTGTAAAAATAAGACAATTTGGGAAATTTGAAGACTGACTGAATATTTTTTTTTCAGGTGTGATAATGATACTGAGATTATATTGAGTGGGGGAAGAGTCCATATCTTTTTGTCAACACGTACTGAAATATTTGTATATAAAATGATAAACAGCTGTAAAACTAGTAAATAATTGTTAAAAATTAGAGAGCAAAAGCATTTGAATATTAGAAAAGGGAAACAAGAGAGAATTGGTGTATTCAGACCCAACAGCAGTTGCAGGTGGTGCATGTGCATAGCTGAAACAGGAGAAACCTGAGACTCAGCCACGCTCACTACTGCGGGCTTTCCTGCGCACTGTTAAATGAAGTGCTTGTCACCTCAACTCCAAATACTGAGGAGCGTCGTTAACCAAACTGGCTGTAGAATGTCCCAGATGCCATTTGTTTTCTACCATTGCACAAATCCTCTCCAATTGATTAGTCACTTTGGACCAAGACTATCTTGAAGAATTTGACGTAGGTTGGTGAGTTCTTTCTGCAGGGTTGTGAGAAAAATTCCAATTTGTCCATATTTATAACTATTTCTGTGAGTGGTGATGCATAACATTGCCTGTGAATTTTCCAGGCAGTGGCTTGCGATCCAGAAACTACGAAGCAAGATCCGAAAGAAGGTAGATAGAAAAGCCAGCAAAGGAAGGAAACTTCGGTGAGTTTTTACAGAACAATGTTAACATAATGTGATGCATCTCTTCTTGTTCATTTTGGCTGTTTGCCATTTTTCTCTTTCTTCTGATGATTCTGGCTTTGTTTTTTGAGGCAGGGTATATGTATATAGTCCAGACTAGATTTGAACTCACAATCCTCCTGCCTCAGCGTTTTGAGCCTTAGTATTATAAGCAGGAGACTTCTCTCCCCCCAACAAAGCTGTCCCCAAGGCCCCCTGTGAACTAAGGAGTCTTAGAGGGAGGGAGCAAGAGTAGGTGCTGACAGTGCCGTACTTTTAGGTTTATATCTTTTACATTTAAGTGTAAACTTGAGAGTGAGAGAGCCTAGCACTTGAAAAGCCCCAGTGTCAGAGAAACTGCTTACAGTTCAGGTGCATAACAAAAACCAGCTTAAATTTGTATTATTTGGTTTTTAGATGTCTTGGCACTTGGCATTGTGAGTTCAAAGCCACCCTGGTCTGTGAGTGAAATTCAGTCTCAAAAGAGTGGGGTAGGGGTGTGAGCTTCACAGAGGAAGAGTTCTGTTTTGAGACTTAACAAAACTCACCAGAAAATGCTTATTTCACCTTTCAGAAGTGTAATGTAGCTTTTCATTGTTTGTTGATTTAAGGTTACTTTTCTTAAATCCCAAATTAAATTGTTATAATTTGTTTAGCTTTTTTCCATTGTGAAGCATCTAGCTCTTACTTCTGGGTGCATTGTTATTGTAATGGTTAAGAGCCAGACTGCCTGAGCTTGAACTCCAGCTGTGATAGTGGCTACTCGGGCAAGATTTTTTTTTTTTTTTTTAAAGAAA
>PVHP010016810.1:0-35372 GCA_004024765.1 Zapus hudsonius | reverse complement strand
TTTTTTTGTCACTTCCTATGTTGAGACATTCAGTATCACTCGGTGCCATTGATTTTCAGAACTTGTCACCTTAATTGCTTATCACCCTAAGCTTGTTTTACCATCTCAAAAAGAGTAAGTGTTGTTCTTACATTCTACAATTATATATATATATATATATATATATATATATATATATATATATATATATATATATATATATAAAATTTAAGGAGTAAGCTAACTTATGTGCGAAAATAAATACCCGAGGGTCCTTTTAATCAGTCCACCTCTAGGTTGACTTACTCTTAATTTGACCATGATTTTTGGATCTTCCCTGAAGGAAAGAAAAATGCAGGCAAATCTAAGTGGATATCAGACTGCAGTAAGGTAAAAGCAGTGTCATTTTTGTTTGCAACTATAATGCTTTATAAAAAATGAAGGGTTGTAATACTTCATCTCATGATAGCTTGTGTTTTGGGGGACAACTAAACAAGGGCAGAGATGACCTGTTCTCATCAAAGGATATTTTTGTGCCAGAGGAACTGGGCAGCAGCTACATTTCCAGGGTATAGCCTTTTATCAATGAAATATGATCCATCCCAGTAAGATGAAGAAGACTTTGGTTCCTGTCATACCCACTCCATTCCTCCATTTCCCATGATCATTCTTCCCGCCTAGGTCATTGCTGGAGTCTACAGCCATAATGTCGTTATTGTACATCTATTCATCCTCTGGTCATATCAGTGGAAGACCCTGATGGCTTCATGTTCCTTATTGTGATGATGTCTTATATATGACGTGCCTCACCATGCAATTGCCAAAAGAAAGTCACATGTATTGATGGCTTTGTCCCTAAGACAAGCCGTATTCAGAGGCAGGATTTCTAGAAGTCCTTGAATTGTGACAGTTCTGCCTTTCTCAATGGTTCTTGCAACAATGGAGAAGATTTGAGGAGTGATTTGAAGATGTAGAGCTGTGGATGGTGGGTAATGATTAGAGGAAGAACAAAGGTCACTGAAGACATATCTTTGAAAGGTGTCCTCCTTTCGTCGCTTCCTGCCTCCCTCTATCTTTTCTGCCGTGAATTGAACCCCTTTGCTCTACTGTGGGTTCCTTACCTTGATGCCCCGGATTGCCATGGTTCAGAGACAAAGCAGTTGGTTGACTGTAAAGCGAAACCTGTGAGATATGAGCCAAAATACACCCTTCTTTCCTTGACTTTCCTCTCTCAGGTCCTTAAAACAATAGAAAATATAATTAGGGCACTTACTTTGAAATTTAGTTCAAGCAGTCTATTGGCTTGGATAAATTACTTCAAGTTATTATTATTATTATTATTATTATTATTATTATTATTATTTACAAACATGTAGATTCTTCTCAACCTCATGTTGGAGACTTGAGCCTTTCTAGGATTCACCAAACATTTTCCTACTTTTCTTTGGAAAAGATATTTTGTAGGCCGAGGAAATGACTTAGTGGGTCAAGTGCTTGGGTCACAAGCATGAAGCCTTGGATATGGATTCTATATTCCAGACAAAATGCTAGGCATGGTGGTCATGCTTGTCATCCCAGAGCTTGGGAAGGCATAGACAGGTGGATGGATCCCCAGGGCTTGCTAGCTAGTTAGTTCAGTTGAATTAGTGAGCTCTAGGTTGAGTGAGAGACTGAGCTTCAAAACAATGAGGTGAAGAGGACCCTGATGTTGGCCTGTGGCCTCCATATGCATGTAAACACATGCACCATTACCATTCCTGTCCTGTACAAGAGGAAATCAGAACTGATGGTATTGAATCACTTGCAGAAGATAACATGACAGGAAATAACAGAAATTGCTGTTTAGCATAGACTACGTTTAAGAAGACTTTAAATTTCTGTTCCCATCCTTTTCCCAAGCAATCTCTCTTTCCAGACAGCCTTTTCCCCTGTAAGATATTTGTCCCTTAAGGGCCATTTCAGAACCAGAACATCTTTCATGATCTTTACCTCTTCAACAACTCACAGGATGTCTCTCTCCATTCAATTCGTAGAGTGCCTTTGGAAAGACACACTAGAGATAGGAGATATAAATGCTTATACATTGAGGAATATTTGGTGATTTTCAGTGAGTGTGTATGTTGAGTTCTGGAACAAATGTTTTACAGTTACTTTCTTGCTACTGGGAAAAACACTCAACCAAAAGCAGCTTAAAGGTGGAAAGGGTTTACCTCAGAAATTTCGAGGGGGGACACCATCAATGGTGGAAGAAACTGGCTCCCTTCCATAGATGCATAGCAGAGAGATATCAGCAAACACCCAGCAAACACACACAGGGAGAACCCAAACTGCTTCTCTCCACACCTAGTAGGGCTGCACTGTAAGGTCTGCCCCAGTGACTCTTCCTCCCCAGTAGGTCTCCATCCCATGGAGACTCAAGTTGCAAGCTCAGTCTTCATCAAAAATCCCTGAGGCTATGCTGGACATACATTCCCACTCAGACCAGCATCAAAGGGGACTTGTGCACATGGCATGACGGAAGCTTTCATGGGAGCAAGGACAGCACATATAAATCATTTGGACCTGAGACCTTACAGGTCAGTCAAGTGCTCTAATCCACCAGTCACCACACACATCTTCCTGCTTCCTGTTGGCAGGGAACATAGCTGAGTACCTCTCAGCCTCAAACACTTCCTGGCATATAATAAGGATCCGATTCTACTGTGTTGTTTCCTGTATCAATTGTCTGTTTCTTATACTGACAGGGGATGCCTTACCTGTACTATGAGCTAAAGAGATCATTAGCCTTGACCATGCAGATGCATATTTCATTTATTATGTTATTCTCCGAAGCACTCTATGTAGATTTGATAAATATAGTTTGATTAGTAGGCAAACATATACTAAACATTGAGATGTTGTCTGATAACAACCAATAGAAGCTTTTGTTTGACATTTACTATATATCTTGAATTTGTTCCTGCTTTACATCTTTTAATGTATAATCCTCACCTCAAATCCCTGAGGTAGGCAAGTTATATTGACACCATTTACAAATAGAGGGAAATGAGGCATAATTAAGAAACTATGAATGTGTTAGTGGAGAAAGTGGCATTTGAAAGCCAGTAGTGAATCAGGAGGGTTTATTTTCCTCTATTAGACTCAAGAGCTAGTCAGTCAAGGGGAATAATCTGGATACTTCACATACACTGAATATTCTTGATGCTTTCAAAATCCAGAGAAATTGCTTCCCTCAGCAACAACACACAAAGAGGTAAAAAAGCAAAACACAACTGATTACCTCTTGTGTCTACCCCATGAACAGATACAGGAGGATCCTTAGTGGTTTGGGGACAAAGAGGAGGGAATGGGGGTACCATCACAAGATTATTTTATACAATGTATCTAATTATTGATAATAAAGATATTTTAAAAAGGATTCAGTGGAGGGGAAATAAGAGAGAGAGAAAAGGGAGGGTGATGACAAGAGTCTATGATCATGATATATATATATTTCATATACATATATATGAAATTTGTCAATGAAGTTTTGAAAAAAACTGTGTATCTCAAAGTTATTTTATAACAAAATAATATTGTGCTTCTGTTTATGGTGATACTCCAAGAAGCAACTGTGAAGGTAAGGGTTTGAGTGAAAGTCACTGTTGGGACATAATCTTCCAGAGCTCAGGAAGGAGTCAGCTGGCACAGGGAGGAAGGTCCTGGCTTGGTCATGAGCATATGACATTTAGGCATGACCGAGGCTCTGGAAGAGGTAATGTTGAGCACCATCACCCAGAGTGTTATTCCAGTGTTACCACAAGATCCAGAAAACTGGAATAATTGCCTTTTCACTGCCCTTTTATGACTGATATCAACTTCTAGATGTCCCAAATTCAGATTAAGATTAAGAAACACCAAGAGGCCAGGAGTCACAAGTATATGCAACAGTAGGTGACCAAGGGAATGTTGAATTCCTGAGAGGCTGTAGATGAGAAATATTTTTTGCTTTGCTTTATAGATTAAAAATTAAGGATGCAGACAAATGAAAAAACATGTTTCAAGGCTCAGAGGAAAATACAAAAGTTAATGGGAGTTGTGGGATTTGATCCCAGGTACACATATGCTTTTTGTTCACTTTGTGAATCCTCCCTAAAGTCTTACATAATTCTTAGGTTCACTAGAGTACACAATGAGCAAATAGTATATCCTAGAAGATTTGGCATATATATATATATCTTCTATCTTTCTATCTATATGTGTGTATATCATAATTATTTTAAAGGTATCAGAAACTTTCTGGTGTAGCTGAATAGCAGGATGGTTATGGAGTAGCAGTCCTGGCAAAGGAAATACAATCATACATTTCTGGGGACAAAAATCTCCTGAGTTATTATGACTCAGTGTGTGGCATAGGAAGAATGGCAGGAAATGAGGATGTAAAAAAGGGAAAGAAAAAAATAAGGTTGTCTCAGAGCCTCTAGTAAAGAATTGGGATTTAATTCTAAAAGCAAAGAGTCTATATCAAAGACATGCTACTGGCCAAGGATTTGTTTCTTTTATTGAGCATAGCGGGACACCAGATTAAATGTTCTTTAAGAAAGTTAGATATCTCCAGTACTTTGAAATGGAGCTGTATTATGAAAGGGAGACATCAAACCCACTGAACACTCTGATCAACTGTGGGTACTGACACTTGCTAGCCCGTTGCTCTTCAGCTGCCTCCTCTTAGCTTGCATACTCTTTGCTGTTTCTGTCCACAGTGAGGTTTAATCCCCAGTGTTTGTGGGATGATCAACACTTTGACTGCATATTTAGTTCTTTAGTGATACTGCAGAAAATGATCAGATTTATTTATCTTTCTCCAGCACAAACTGGATTTCACCAGAGGCTAAAAACCTGATACGAATAGGCTTGTTAACGATTTGACTCTGAAATATCTCCAACAAACTGGTGTCTTAAATACTTGGTCACTGGCTGGTAGTCGTGTATTAAAGGCTGTGGGTCATTTGACAGGATGGAGACTGGCTGATGTCAGTAGGAGGTGGGCCTTTGAAAGTCACATCCATGCCCAGGGATCCAGCCTGTGTGGTATGTTCTTAGCTTTGCTTCATGCCTCCACCTCACAGACAGGCTCCTGCCTCCATGCCCTTCCCACCATGAAAGACTGAGCAGTTGGAAGTAGTGAGCCTAAACAAACATTAAGCTGTTTCTTTCAGGGTTTTTTTTGTCACAACAACAAAAGAGTAACTCTACAAATTTTCTTATCACACTTAAGAACTGAGGTGAAAAAGAAATTCTATTAGAATTACTGTGCATTTTGTTTCCTCAATTTGGCTTCCTTAATTAATTTTACTATTTTTCATATGAAGTTGAAAAACTATAGGACAGTTTTTACTGATTGTATAAATGATCTATAAGACTGAGACATTTTCCTTGGTGAACGAATCAGGTTAATCATATAATTGTGTGTTTGTGTGTGTGTGTCTACATGAGTCAAAGTATATTGTATACATGTGTGTGCATATGAATGTGTGTGCACCTGTGTGAGAGTGTGAGAGGACAACCATGAATATCATTCTTTATGCACCATCTACCTCATATATATGTCATGATCTCTCACTATCTGGAACTAACCAACTAAACTAGTCTGGCTGGCCAGAAGCCCCAGGGATCAGCCTGTCTCTAACTCCCTAGTGCTGAAATTATATGTATGTTCCACCATGTCCAAGATTCATGAATTATGTTGGTTCTAGAGATCGAACTGTAATCCTCATACCTGCAAGGCAAGCACTTTCCTCGCTGAGCTATTTTTCTCATCCAAATTTATTTGATAATTTTTGGTCATAATAATTTCTAAATACCATCAAGAAACTTAATAACCTATTGCTCTGGAAGAACATTTTATGTGTGCGTGTCCTAGATAATTTTTATCTTATTTAAAAATGTTTTTATGATTATTATTTGTTTACAGTGCTCTAAGATCTTTAATTATATTATCACTATTAATCTTTAAAATTATGCAGTAGGACAAATTCATACCATTATCTTCATTCAAAAAGTAATTGAGGAGCCTTTAGTGCCCCAGTCATACTGACTATTTTCTATTTCAGGCTTCCAAGGGGTGAAATGACAAAATGCAATTTTAGTTTTCAACTTGATATTCTAAGAACAGGGCACTTAAGACCTTAGCATAGGTAAGAAAAACCATAGAGAAACTTACGGTAAAAACCTTAAAAACCATAGAGAAACTTTCTGTAAAAACCTTAAAATCCTTTGGTTTTTGTATCGCATACACTTCCCAAATTTCAGCGCAGAAAATAAATTGAAAGTGTCAAAAGACATAATAAAGGTGTTCTATACCATGTCTTTCTTAATTCTCAACTTGCATTGATTTCTCCCTAATAAGCACTGTCATGTCTTTCTCTTCTAGCAATATAAGCTGTGAGCTGGGGATATATCTGATTACCAGTCCCAAAGGCACCTCTCCTTTACATAGTTGAGTTGTTCCTCACAAATAACATTCCTTGCTCAATATTGTTCTGCTCAGTACCTCACTGAGGAAATTTTGCAAATTACGATTCGAAGAATGGAGTGTTAAGATGGTTGAAGTCACACCAAAGGACAATGGCTGAGCAATCAGATTGTGTGTGCATCTTGCTAAAGACCAGATCTTAGGGGTAGATTTACTATACTCCTTTGATCTCATGGCTTTGTGTCATTCTTTCTTATGGCTTGGAGTAAGTATTTGTCATTAAAATGGTTATTGGGATATGTTCCATGTCACATATCACAAGGGAATAACAGTTACTGCAAAAATACTCCAAACCTAACTATAATGATAGCAACTTTAAAGGATGAACATACAGGTAAGGTAATATTCAATTTAGCTTCAACATTTCTGGCCACAGAATTAGTTTCCTGATTTTAAAGCAGGGTTTGATAGTCTGCACATTTAGTGATAATTTATCACATCTTGACATATGTTTTATTTATTTTTATTTATATTTTTTACTGTATGGGAACATTCTTCTTTTGAATGAAGCTCAGAGCTGTCCTTGCCTTCTACCTACTAGATACCACTCGTCCCACCACTCTTGCCTAAATCATGACAAAGAATGTCCCCAAACTTCAAAAACCCCTGGAGAGCATAGTGTGCCACCAAGAACTACTGTGAGATACACTTTGGAACTATCTGTGCCGTAAGCCAACTTTAGTCCCTTCATGCCTTCCATTTCTTCACCATCAGATCTGGTGTTTCCTAGCCTCAACTATTTCACCATCTGGCTCCTTCCTGCCTTCTGAAAAGAGGAACTGCATGAGCTGCACATTTTCTTTCCCAGCTATGTGCCTGCTTCCTCAGAGGTGCTTTAAAAGTGTCTTTTACGTCTCTGAACACTTGATCACTTTTTATCTGTTTCTGAAGTCCTACACAAACAGTAGGATTATATTGTCATCTGCTGATGATACTGATGGTTGGGAAAAAAAAAACAACTTGAAAAAGATTTTTTTAACTCAAAAGGAGTGTATTAGAAAGGAAAATAAAGGTAAAAGTAACTAACTGATGAAGTTTTTAGCAATAACTATCTCTCATCTGAGTCAATTATTGTAATAAAACTTCTAACTAAAGAAACCAAGGAGAGAGTCACTATTTCTAACATCATACTGTAAGTGACCATTCCAGATTGTTCTGCTTGACTCAATGCTCTCTGCTCTCATTTGATGACAGCATGCACACATTCTTGTCAAAAGTGGTGATAGCCTGTGATAGCCATATGTCCCATGTATCTCTCAACATTTAATCCAAAGTACATCTCACTGAACTCCTGAGTGAACTGTGCCCTGGTAGATTGCATAGTCCTGACAGGAGAGTCAGGTTTTAGATAAGTAATTCCTATATGCACAGGAGTCAAGGTAAGATTCTTTCTTCAGACCTGTCAGAAGGCAAGCTGTCTCTTTTTAAAAATGATTTAGAGACAGCTGACCTCTAGTCTGCTGGTCTGTTCGTGTCTAGCTTGGCCATTCATCATCACAGGAAGAAATCTCTGCCCATTTTCACATGAGACATGTGTCTCCCTACTGGGGATATTTTCTTCAAGAATGGATGAGTTCAGGTCAAGGTCTTTGTGTGCAAATAGAGACCTCAGCACCCTTTATATCATTCCAGAAATGCCTGGCTGGCCCTGCTCTTTTAACCTGTGTGTCTTCCTATGTGAGGCCTCTCTTTTCTCTTTTGCCTTTTGAGCCAGCTGTGACATCTCTCCACACAAACCCTGTGGAAAGAGGGCTTTTAAGGATAACTTTATTTGTTTCATCCTCACAGAGTTTACCATCCACACTGCAGTCAGGGGCAGCCTCTAGGACTACACTTCTCTCTTCTTTTCAGTGAGAGTATGTCTGTCCAGTTCTACTCCTATGTCTGGCTTCCTCATTTGAAAGCCTAGTTATGATGCTAAGTTTTCTAATATCACCAGTTTTCTTAGAGATTCAATGTGTGCAAGCCAGTAAAAATAACTATCTTTGTTAGGCTGGGGAACATTTTTCACAATCGATGTTTTATATCAGCTATTTTATATAATTCTCAGAAAAATCTAAAGAGGGGTTAAGACATGTGCCTGCAAAGCCTAATGACCTGGGTTTGATTGCCCAGTACCCACGTAAAGCCAGAGGCACAAAGAGAAAACCCTGAAGAAAACATAGTAATACAACTTATATTTTACATAAAGAGAATGTGTTAAGAATGGTTAAATAGGTGTCTTATTTGATGTTGCCTGTGTGTGATAGTGTGGGATTAGATCCCAGGTCTGTCCAATTCAAAGCCCACTGGAGTTTCCCTTTAGCACATTACTTACTGGTGAGCATCAAGAGAATAGATGTGAGCAACTAACTTGGAATAGCTCTTATATTTTGACAGGAAAAAAATTCTCCATCATTGCATTTTGTGATTGACTAGGTAGATGCATTTTTAGAATTGTCAGTGCTATGTTGATGGTTGATATTTATTGAGCATGACAAGATCTGAAATCACCTAGGAGACAAAACTTTTGGTGTATAATGAGGTGAATTTCTAGGTTAGGTTAACTGAGGTGAGATGGCTCACCATACCTGTTGGCTGCACCACTCCACCTTTTTTCTGCACCTCTGTGTGTGTGTGCGTGTGTGTGTGTCTGTCTGTCTGTCTCTGTCTGTGTCTCTCTCTTTCTTTCTCTCTGTCTCTCTCTCTGTGTCTCTCTCCGTCTCTGTCTCTGTCTCTCTCTGTCTCTCTGTCTCTCTCTCCCTCCTCTCTAATCTCCTGATCATGAGTTCAGTGTGACAACTGGTTCATATTCCTGCCACTATGAATTCCCTACCCTTATGGATGTCCCTCAAGCTCTGAGCCAAATAATCTCTTCTCCCTCAAGTTGTTTTTCGGTGTTTTCTCATAGCAATGAGAACAGTAAGTAATACAACATGGAAATTGGACAGTGACCAAAACAATCTCTGCAATTACCTATTTCTTGTTATTTTCTGGAGGAAGTAACCTAGAGTAATGGATGAAATACTAATTCTTGCCTCAGATGTACTGCTACTAATTTTCTGATACCATAAATATTTGGTATCTCTCTTTACTTCAGAGCCTTTGTTTGCAAACTGATGAGGTTGAAATTATTAATTCTTAATTCCTTTCTATTCCCAACATTGTAAGTTTTGCTTATGCTCAGGGCATTTGTGCCTCACAAAGGACTTGCAGAATATACTGGAGGAAACACCAGTAATAGAAAATTCCAATTCACATCTACTTAACTTTGTACTCATTGAAATATCTCCATGGAGCCTCTCTCCAGAGACTCCAAGCACTTACTTAATTTAATGCAGTCCTTTATAAAATGGGTCTTCTCTGAGAAATCTCAGCTTGGGGCATTTTTCTGGTACCCACACAATACATTCGTTTTTACAGAGGCTTTATCCCCCCCTAAGAATTTCTTGTTCATTTAGCTACAGCCAGAGGTAAAGTTAACAATTTGTACATTTCTTCAGAGGCACCCGTTTTACTAACTGTCTCCTAATTGGCATGAGAGCTTATAACATGCCTTCTGAGAGGCAAGGGGAAGAGTTATCTCCTTAATTACAAAAGTATAGAGAAGGTATTTTTCAGGTTGCATCTTTCCATTCACAGTGGAATGGGCTGAACTCTAAACATGACTTGGCATCATCCCAGAATCTGTCACACATGTTCTGCCAGGTTTCTTATCATCAACTTGACTTTGCAAATTGAAAAGAATGACACATTGTGAATTCTGTTATTTTCACTTATGTCAAAGTCATATTTGTAATAGGAATTCGCCTCCACACTAACCTCGTAAACTCTCAGTCATCCTTTCAATAGTCAGCCCCATGTCATTCCAGGTGTGATGTCAGAGACGAACACACACGAAATACCCAGTGGCAAGGAGTGAATGCTGTGTTAAGCTCTGTGAAACCAGAGAAGTACTGAGCCAAGCTCCCTGGCCCTGCTCAACCCACAGAGTTAAGAGTCCCTTGATTACTCTCACACATGCACACTCACGTACACACACACACACCTGTGATTGTTTTTCTGTGTCCTTTTAGCATACATTTGTTGTACAAGTGATAGATTTGATAACTTTACTGTTGTTCAACTATATTTGTATTTTGACCATATTCATTCTCTGTTGCCCTCTCTTGTCTTATGTCCCTTACCTCCCCTTTCTCTTCCCAAAGGGTTCCATATTCCTGTATTTCCATGACATTCATATATGTGTATGTGTACTGATGCATTGAAGACAAATATTTTCAGCATATATCAGGACATTCTTACTTGTTCTGAAGATTTAGAAAAAACACTTTTAATGAAATGTCTTTCACAAAATCTGAGTCCTTATTAATTAAACACAATAGAGCAAAATTATTTGAGAAATAGGTGAAAATTAGCAAAAATAAGAGGCTAGTAAGATGACTCAGCAGTTATAAAGATTTATTTGCAAAGCCTGTTGGCCCAGGCTTGATTCCCCTGCAACAATTAAAGTCAGACCCTAAGTGAAATATGTTTCTGAAATTCTTTTAAAGTGGCAAGAGACTCTTGTTTGCTAATACACATGTGAGTGTAAATAAATAAAATAATAATAATAATAACTATTATTATAAAAGCTATATGGATGATTGGGACAATAGAAAATAATGGAATGAAATCATGGTGGACACTGCAGGATTCAATTAACCAGTGATTAATAATATTTCATTTTATACTAAAATAACATAACATCAGTGAAAAATTTCAAAATGAAAACTGGAGTTATGGTAGGGCATATGGACAAACAAGGTATGGTGAGATTTGTATATTTAAGGGCATGCTGTCTAAGCTTCAGTGATTGCATTATGAGAAAGGAAAGAATGAGCAGTGAAATATAAACAGAAAATATGACAAAACAATTACGAGTTTGATGTAAGCATTTGGTTATAAAAATTACACTATTTGAAAAAGTTTAGGATATAACCGAGGGCTTAAAGTTGGACATGGTGTCATCCTCAAGAGATTGGTGAGAGGAAGAAAGCTACAGGAATCTACAATTATTTCAATGGCTATGACATTTTCTGAGTCAAGAATAAAGATAAAAACATTTAAAGTTTTGATTATGAGTTTCTTCTCTATGTTGATTTCTGATGACTTCATGCTTTTTTTTTTGCCTGTGTAGGTATATGTGGCCTGCATATTCGTTTGTGTGTAGACACCTGTGTGTTTGTGCTCATGTGTATGTGTATAGATAAGGAGGCCAGAGTGCAAGAGTGATGTCTTCCTCAATCAATCATCATCTTATTTACAGAGACATGGTCTCTCACAGGACCTGGAGCTCACCCATTTTGCTAGACTGGCAGCCAGCTAGTCCTAGGATCCTCCTGTCTCCACCTTCACTGCGCTGGGATTAGATATGTCCTCCTACTGAGCAAGCAAGCATTCATCTCCCCAGTCCTAATTTTATGATTTTCATTCATTAAACATATTGATCAGAAAATAATGAATTTTTGTGGAGCAAAAAGAATACGGAAGAGACGGAGCTTTGATGACTTCAGGAGTATGAATAATACACATGGGAAGTAGATGAGAGAGGAGGGTCTACACCAAACCCCAGGCAGTGTGATTCCAGCTGGTACAAAGTGATTAGCATGAAATCAATAATGACAATATCCAGCAAAGAAGAGTCCAGAGTCATGTAAAAAAAAAAAGAAAGAAAAAAGAAGTAATGAAAAAAAATATTTACAAAGGGGAGATTTGCCCACTGATTGATCAAGTGAATACACAAATTAAAATGTTGACTCATGTGACACTAAACACATAACTGAGCTCTACAGATTAGTTAGGAACAAGGTAAAATTCAACTTTCTAAATAGGAATTGAAAAAAAATATGTTCTGAATATATATGAAAATATGTATTTAGCTGTGGTTGGGTACCACTGCCTTACTTGGCTGGTTGTGTTGATGGCTTTGTATGTTGGTAGCTTTTGGCCCCTCTTGGGTTTCAAGTTTGCCTTATGGCTTTTGGTGGAAGCTGAATGTCTATGCTGAGCAATAGAGACAATATAAATCCCATCTCTGAAAGTGGGCTTACATTCAGTGCTACAAGGCGCTTGTACCATGGGAGCTTTAGGAATGACACTGGGGAGCCCTGCTGGATTTGACTTTGTTATGTTTTCCATCAGTGAATCTTGAAAGTTCCTTTGAAGATACATTTATCTTGATGACTGGTTTTCCAGAGTTTTTCAGTGTCTACTCCATTTCCAGACCCGTCTTTAGAGATTTTTTTTCTTTGTCCTGATTGTCAGACAGGTTTTCTGTTGAACATTTTTGTAACTCCCAAAGCCTCTGTTATGGTTTTTAATCTCTATATTAAATAACTGCCTTTTCCATAGACTTTGATCATGTGACTATCTCAATGGCCGCATTATTCTTCCAGCTATAATTCTAAAGGTCTCTCTCTCTCTTTCTCTTTCTCTCTCTCACCTCTCTCTCTAGCTGTAATGGCTACTTAGCAGGATGTGAAGGCATTTCCTCTTTGCATTTAAAGCTATCCTTCATAGGACAAAAAGGCAGTGAGGACAAGTAAGCAGGGTTCTTACTTTTCCTTGGATAACTGCTGTTCTCCCCTCATGTCTTGTGCTGCCTTATATCCTGAGCTTGTGGTGAGCCTCAAGGATAGACTCTACGACCAGGGTACAAATGTACTTAGACATCTATTCCCAGTGTTATCTTTGGTGAGAACCTACAAGTGAGGAAGAAATCTTCTTTAACCATACACAACGTAACCAATGTCTCCTTCACAAGTTTGCAATCAGATAAGCAAATGCTAGGTCAGCCTCTGTTCCCAATGGATGTGCACTCATCTTTAGATTTTGAGTTAGTTGCTACTGGTGTGAGCCCAGCTCTCTGATTCAAGAAATTTTGTAGGTTTACCATTTGTTTAGTTCATTTTTGTTATTCTAAAAATGGGGATAATTCCTCATTCCAGTTTTGTGCATCACAAGATAAAATAAAGTTCTATAAAACTCAATTTCCAGTAAATTCACCAGGAAAAAATACAAAAAGAAAGGAAACTCACAGAGAAGATTCAAAATACAGTGTGAAGGAAAAGAAGGAAGGAAAGAAAGACAGAAAAGAAAGAGAAATAGAGAAACTGATTAAAAAAACACTAAAGAGTCACAAACATGAAAAAGGGTGAATCTAAGCTAGTAATTATTGGCATCCTTAATATTTTTCATTCCATTTTCATGTTAAAATAAAAATGGTGCTCAATTGATCCCTGAGATATAATTAAGGCATAATATTTTAAGTGAAATATTATTCATATCAGTCCCAATCAAGATGAGTAATTTTTTTTTCATTTCCAGTGGTCATGCTGAGATGGTGCTGCTGCAAATGCTATTTAAGAAAAATCTAATATAGAGAAAAGAATAATATAGTTAATATAAAATGCTCAAATAGAATAGAAATGCTTTTGCAAATATTTTTTTTCCTCACAGAGAGAGTAAGCTAATTGAAAAGAGCATTAGATTTAGAATTGGGAAAGCTGGACTTCTGCACAAGCTGCTTCAAATTCACAGATATTTCTGGAGATCCTGCAGAGTTCCACTGACTGTTTTAGAGACTCAGATCAGTATCTCTGCTGACTATAAGGTCTTTGAGTTTCCAGTGATTTTTGTTGCCATATCCTTGGTGTTTATATCTGTGAAATGTGGATAACAATACCTACTTCACTTGGGAGGGTTACATCCTCGGGTATACACCAAGCAAATGACCTGCCAGACTGTTATAATTTCTTCCCAGTTGTTTATATTTTTTCTCCATTTGTTAGTTTCTTCTTGTCACTTTTTGCTCTGCATTTCCATAATGTCCTTGGCCTTGATTTTATATCTTAGTACTGCTTACATGTGATAGCCATTTACAACTGCATGTTAATCAAAACTATGAATTTCAACAAAAGCAAGTGCCTCTGCTTCATTGGTGACCTTTTCCTCTTTGGTCCTGCATCTAGAGGTTTTTTTATACATTCAGATTCTCTTCCATTTTAATAGCTCTGTGAAGCTGTGCTATTTTCTTTGACTGATAAGATCATTGAAGGTGACCTGATTTCTTCCAGAGATGCACAATGAATAAAGCATATTCATATCCATACACACACTCTCATACACATCCATAGCCCACAATAAGGAAAAGAAACCTTCATGTCTCTCAGTCTCTCTCTCATTAGGAAGAGCTGACTTCTTAGACACTGTGATTATTCAAGTCTCATCAAATTACACAAGCTGCCTTCATTATTACTGCAGAGTTGAGCTTTTTTTTTTTTTGCCTTGCTTTACATAGAACTGAATAGCACAGATTTTTGTGCCAAGAATGATCGAATCTGATAATGCACACATCTTAATTTAGGGGTGTTGGTGGGATAGATTTTGTTGAAGCATACTTACAACTGTGTACATATGTGTCTCCAGGAAAGACAGGCTGTTTTGAGTTCACAAGGTGACCTGATTCTATCTAGGTGTGTGCTCTCCTCACAGTCAACTGTATCCTTGTGAGCTGTTTGTGCCACGTTAAGAGTTCTCGGCTTAAACAGGTAGGCTAGTCACAGGTGTGGAAAATTGATATTTGAGAACACTTTATTCTGCTCAGTCAAGCTCATTCTTTATAATGAATCCAAACAATAATATTTACAAAAAATTGCATACAATATACAATGTGCATCTATTCTGCACGTTTTTGACTTTCTAATCATTCCATTGTAAGACATCTCCTTGGTCTAACATCACCCCAACAACCTGTCTACTGGAACCACTACACCTGTGCAGTTGTCAGAGAACAGCTCCTTTTTTGTTCAGTAATTGAAAATCCTTCTAATTTCAATCATTTTATATTATCTAGCCTTCAGAATAGAAGAGGTAATTTCAAGACATTTTAAAATATTTTATTTATTTATTTATTTATTTATTTACTTTCAAGGAGGGAGGAAAAAATAGAGGGACGGAGGTAGGGAGGGAGAGAGAAAGAGAAAGAGAGAATGGGTACAACAGAGTCTCTTGACAATGGAAACAAACTCCAGATACATGTGTAGCTTCATGCATCTGGCTTTACATGAGTACTAGGGAATCAAACTTGGGGGTCTTTAGGCTTTGCAGGCAAGTGCTTTAACCACTGAGCAATCTCTCTGGTTCTGTTGTGATTTCTTTTTTTTTAATATTATTATTTACTTGCAAGCAGAAAGAGATAGACGAGAGAGAGAGAGAGAGAGAGAGAGAGAGAGAGAGAGAGAGAGAGAGAGAGAGAGAGAGAGAGACTGGGTGTACCAAGACCTCTAGATGCTGCAAACAAACTCCAGATGCATTCACCATTCTATGAATGGGGCTTTACTTGGGTATTGGGGAATTGAACCTATGTCATTAGGCTTTTCATGCAAATGACTTAACGACTGATCTATCTCTCTAGTCCATGAAAACATCCTTGTACTACTAGTATTTTCTTAAGTACTTCCAAGTGTCTTGGGAATGGTAGAAATGTCTATTGTATACAAATAAACAAAGTTACTTGGTCATCCCTGTACATGAGCTTTTACACATATATTCCTCCATCTGTATTGGACTTTAGGAATGGGCACCTGCCTTAACCAAGTTCAAGGGGAATTTTCACTTAATTGACTTGCTGTGGGTTGTTTTCACACAGTCCTGGAAGTTGATCATGGAAGCCATGTACTGTTCACAGCAGTTAGTGTAGAACTTTAGTGACTCTGATTTATTTTGAGCCAGATTGATTCTATTCTAGTTCAGGACAGTGTCACCATCCTGAGCAAGGATGACAAGCATTTGTAGGGAGCAATTTTGTAGCCAAAAATATACCACTAACCAAGATTCTGTGCTTAAATAAGGTGAGCATTCATTCATCCTATTGCTGTTTTCTCTAATTCTTTTTCTTCTTTCTTCCTAAATTTAGATATTCAAATACATAGTATGCATATATTTATATGATACATCACACATTTTATATGGCTAAAAGAACAGAAAATTGATAAAACATGCATGAATACTTGTGAAATAAAATATATTTGAGTTCCAGTTATAAATGGCAAATTCAATTGAAATGTTTATCATGCATCTGTAAATGTTTTTCTTTCATGGATAATGGTGCTGCATGGACAATTTAATTCATTTCTTTTAAACATAATCCTGAAGAGACCTGTCTTCTCCCTTTTCAATAGATACAAGTAAACACCAGCTCTATAGGAGTTCAAATTGAAGGCATAGACTGTACTTTCTCCAATAGTTTTATTTTATTTCATGAATTGTTGACTTATCTTGCTGAAAAGCACGCATGCAATTTTCCCTGCCATGGTCTCTCCTCATTTCATATGGGACCTAATGCTGTGTATTTTTTTAAAGGTCATGGTGAACTATGCTGTATACATAGACAGAGAATTTAAATGGTGACAAATATTACTGGTATACTATTGAAATTCATACTTTGAAAAGTAATCATTCTATCATCAAGATTATTAAAAAAACGTAAAGTGATAAGAATAAAAGGCAAGGTAGGAAATCAAAGGAACATGGGATTGTAAATGTGTCAAAGTATTATGGGCAAATTCCTTTTATTAAAATAAACACCCCATTTATATAAATAAAATGGCTAATTATCTGCTAGTTTTCAAACAACATTTTTTTTAAAAATACCACAAAGACTGATACAGACGGCCCACGGAGGAGGATATCCAGCTGACTGAGGATGGGGAGGGGTCAATGGGGAATTGGGGATAACAACTCATGGTTGGCCCACTAAACAATGTAACTCATTATGGACAATAAAGAAAAAAATACATTTTTATAAGAAATATAAAAGTAAATAATTTAAAAAAGTAGTTTAGCCAGAGGCTATAATAACCAAACATTTGGTAAAGGCTTTGTTTGCTTTTTCTTCAGCATTACCTGTGTACAACACTATTTCTCATAGACCAGTGTACTATTGATTGTGTGCCACATAACTGCAATTCTTATTTTTTCAACCCTTCTTGCCACAGATTTTCTATGCATTTTGGACACATTCCTACATTTTGCCCAAGTGTTCCTTATGGTTTATAAAACAGTCTTTCTTAGACTCAAAGCTCTAATTCTGTTTCTGGCAAATTTCCAAGAGAACTGTTGTCTGAATCACTGTATTGATTTCCTGTTGCTGAATAACAATATTTTCACCAAATATTGTGACTTAAAACAAACACACTTGGTATGTCACAGTGTCTTTGGGTTAGTACTCTGGCTGGAGTTTCTTTCCTTAATTTTTTGACTGAAAATTGCAATCCATGTGTCAATCACGAATGAATTTCCTCTGAAGACTCTTTAAGGAAAATCTGTCGTCACACATATGATATATGGCAGAGGTCATTTGCTTGAGTATTGAATTGTGGGCCTTAATTCTTAATGGCAAATACCTGAATGAGGAGGCCTTTCTGTACTTCATTCAAGTGTAAATTTAGGTGGCCATAAATGTAATCTTCTTTCACATAGATAGCACAGTTTTACATCTAAATAAAACATGGAATATTCTTTCAGTGTATCTCACCAAGACTTTTTTCAGATGTTACCAACTTAATCCTTGATGGAGCAGTATTGACACATAAGATGTTTAAGAGGTGATGAGTTCATGAGGGGCTCTGCTTTTATTAATGAACTAAGGTCATCATCACAGAACTGGACTCGTTATTAAGGGAATGGATTCCATATTAAAAGACGAGTTCAGGTCTCATTCTCCTACCTTCTACCATGGAGTGACACAGAAACAAAGGCCCCTCACCAGAAGCCAATATTAGGATTATGGACTTTCAGCCTCTAGAAATGTGAGAAAAAATATTTCTGTCCATTATAAATTACTCAATGTCTACAGTTCCTTTATAGCATCATATAATAGACTCAAGCCTATTGGATCCCCTCCCCTTTTTTGTGAGTTGTATGAAACATTAAAGGTGAAAGTCCCAGGCCTGCCTAAAATCAAGGGTAGGAGATTAGGCAGGGATACAGCAGGAGGCAGGCAGGGTCATTGAGGGTCTTTGATAGAATTTTCTAGCCATACTTCTCTGCAACTGGAGTGTTGTCACTTTTCTACATGAAGACAATAGAAGTATAGTAGATGGGTGACATCTGAAATTGGATTAGGCTTTGACTGGGAAATGCTAATTCAGGAGTCTGCGAAATTTTCATTATTTGCCTTGTATGGTTGCATTGTGCTTTGAAGTTAGCATGTACTGCGAACAACATGTCTCCACTTAAATTCCTTATAGATTATTTGTCCTGAAAATCAGATTTTTTATAGTAATGTCATATTTGAATGACATACAATGAATAAACCAAAGCTCTAATTTAGAATTAGTCCTAGTATGCTACCTTAAACTCTATAATATACTGAAAATAACAGTTCTCCATTTGAACAACTGAAAATGAGGTCAATTTATTTCAGGGAGTCCCTAATAACTGACCCAATAGCTAGGTTCAGATAGAATGGAACTCTCACAGGTTTAACTTCAAATGGGGCAATCAGATGGGGATAGTCAATTTCTGTTCATATATTAGAAGGGGTTGTCTATGTCTATATGATTAGCAATAGCTGTTTCTAGAAGCTTCATAGAATCATTATATAGATGGCTAAATAGCCAATGCTTCCTCAGGGTCCTCTGCCATTTAAGAAGAGATTTGAAGACATAGATTTAAATTCATGAAAGTATTATATCAATTGACCATATAGAGGGACATTAATATACGAATAAAATTTAGTTAAGCTAACCCCAAAAAATGAGTCTCAGGCATTGGCTAGCAAAGTGAAATCCCAACACAAGTCATTTCTCTACTCTGCTTCCCTCTTGTTTTTGTTTTGTTTTGTTTCTTGACTATTTCTGTGAGTTAGGGCTCTTTCATCTTTTTATTTGCAGTGGGGAAAAGCACAATTGATGGTCCTTAGCTCCTAATGTAGCCTTCTCTGTAGGAAAGGCGAGCTGGAAGTGGCTGTGGTAGATTGCTTGCTTGGTCAAGCTGGCTGGAGTAAGAGGGAGCCCCTTTCCCAAAAGCTAAATATCTGTCACTGTTAGTGGCCTTTTGGAGTCAATTGACTCTATTCTCTTTTTTATGTTTTAAATAGAGTATTTTTCAAGAGGTAAGATTACTTGTGCTTGGTAGAATGGCTTCCTTCTCTTCCCCTTTTTAAAAGACATATAAAATAAATCTTCGCATCTA
Organism: Zapus hudsonius; assembly: GCA_004024765.1. Taxonomy (NCBI): domain Eukaryota; kingdom Metazoa; phylum Chordata; class Mammalia; order Rodentia; family Dipodidae; genus Zapus; species Zapus hudsonius. The sequence goes on along the minus strand of PVHP010016810.1, from coordinate 15,661 downwards.
AAAAGGTATGTTTCATGATACTGAAGCCCGGCAAACAAAAGTTGGAAGGTAAACCAATTAGGGCAAATAGAAGGTCACCATGTTTTCCTAAATCCACAACATCAGAACTCTCACTTATTACATCTACATAGAATGGTTTGTAAAATGCCTTTCCGGTTGTTTTCACCACTTACAAGCTTCCTACTGATAAATTCCAATATTCTTGTCTCCATTGAAGTGAAAACCTTCCTTTGGGAAACCAGCAAGCTCAAAAACTCTACAGTGAGCAATAAAGGATTTCTTTTTGTAGCCTACACCAGTTCCATTTGTACATAAAATCCTTTGCTTGTTTGTCTATTACCCTGTGGTCCCCTGTTTTATATTCCTTTGAGCTATGGAAGCCAGTAGGATGAAATAAATTTGTGTCTGCTGTACAGAAATCACTCTCCATAGGAACTGGTTTTATATGATCTTTTTTATGGAAAACATGGTGTGTTTAAACATGCAGTTATAGGACCTACGAGTCCTATAGCGACAATGTCTTCACTGGACACTACTGGGAGGCTTCACGTTATTTTCCAAATACAATCCAGCAGTTTTCCTTCTCTGACTCATCAGGTGACTGGGTTTTACTACAGTGGTTATCTGAAGATTCACACCAGGGAACCAGAATCATCCCTAACCAGAACTGGGTACATAATTTGTAGAACCCAAGGATAACAACTCATTGTTTGCCCATTAAATAATGTAACTCATTATGGACAATGAAAGAAAATCAAAATATCACTAGTTTTATCATAATTAGTCCTCATTTCTGTGGAGCTTGGAATATAAAATATCCACCATAGCCTCATGTGTTTGTGATTCAGCCTTTTAATTAATCCCCAGGTGGGGAAGATTTTTGGAGGTGGAGCCTTACTGGAGGATGCCTGTTGATAGGGCACACCTACTGGCTGTTAACTGGCTAGTTTTTACAGCCCTTAAATAATGTGAAAATATTTGATATTTTGCTGCCTGCTTTGCTCACCATGATGAAAAATACATTCTCAAGTGTAAGCAGGAACAAACCCTATCTTTCCATAAACTACTTCTAATCAGGTGTTTTTTCCCAGCCATGAGAAGATAAATGCTATACATTCATATACTCTCTAAGTATCAAATGATGGGTTAATAAAATTTATGAATTGAAGTTTTCTAATTTTTTTTTATTTCAATGGACCCATTATAAAAATGAGAAATGATATACATTTCTCATTTTTTACATAAAGGAAGAATTCTCTCACTTGCACAAATTGCCACAAAACAGTGAAAATTCTCAAATTAAATACAGACAATGATGTCCATTTGGCTTCTAGAAAACAGTGTCTTCCTTCCCAGGTGTAGCTGAAAACTACTATGTGAAATTGTTGTCATTGCTTTTCTGATAGATATCTCCCCAATCTTTTCTGATAGATATCTTCCCAGTATTTTTTGTTAGATATCTCGCCAGTCTTTTCTGTTAGATATCTCCCCAGTCTTTTTGGTTGTTACATACCTCCCCAGTCTTTTCTGTTAGATATCTCCCCAGTCTTTTGCATTTAGTTGTCTAGGTCCCTGATGTTTATATCTAGGCTCTTTTTGTGTTTATTTTTTCTTCTGTGCACATGTATCTATCTATCTGAACTAGCCTGGGGTTTCTTCACTTGAAGCAACTCCAGACTGGACAGGAGTCCTCACATTAGTGTGCAGATGACCTCAGGTAAAGGAGAAGAGGCTGGAAGACATTGAAAGAGAGCAAGTCTCAGTTTGATATGATGATTATCTAGACAGATATGCTGAAATTTTATACATTTATCCAAAAGTTGTTTTACCCATTCTGTGACCCAAGTTTATATAATTTGTTGTCATAAGAAAAATAACTGAATGTTCCTGCCACCTCGGGGCCCGAGCTGGCCACCTTCCCACCCGCCACCCCCGATATGGCTGCTTTCCCACCCAGGGACATGGCTGCCTTTTCTGCCCAGGTCAGGCTGCTTTACTGTCCTGGGTCCAACTGCTTTCCCTACCAGCGACCCGGCTCCTCTCCCGCCCTGGACCGGGCTGCTTTCCCATCCAGGACCGGCTGCCTTTTCCGCCTGGGAATGGCTGCTATCCCACCTTGGACCTGGCTGTTTTCCCGCTCCGGAACCGGCTACCTTTTCTGCCCAGGACCCAGCTGCTTTCCCACCGTTGCACCTTTCCACTGCTCAGATATCTCAAAGGCATCCCACCAACCACCTCAAGTCGAATCAAAATGGACAGACATAAATGCAAAAATATTACACCAGCTGAGGAAACCAAACCAAATGACATCAACAACACAACTAAAGGGAGAGAGCTGAGGCAGGCCCAGGAACACAGGACACTAAACCCTGATCATACTGGCACAGATCCTAGGGAGAACTTAATGTTAGTCATGCAAGAAAAAAATGGACCAAGATATTGAAAGGGTACAAAGTCAGCTTATTAGCTTTGCCACCAGGCTTAATATAATGGAGGAGAACCAAATGGATGTCAGAAGAGACATATCAGAACTAAAGGCAAACCAGCAAACTGAAGGTATCAAAAACCAGCTTTCCAAATTAACCGAAGACATCTGCAAATATAAGAATGACTGTCAGGAAGAAATAATGATATCAAACATGGAAATGAACTCACATCTCAACAGGATGATAGAAGCAAACCAATAAGAAGTTGCAGAAACAAAAACTATATTGAAATAATAAGAACATCCCTAGAATCTCTTACTAACAGGATTAATCAATGGGAAAACAGGTTGGATCAGGAAAATGGACCCTTCCATGTGTTGCCTTCAAGAAACACACCTTATCGCTAAAGACAGTAACCTACTGAGAGCAAAAGGGTGGAAAACAATTTGCCAGGCATGTGGGAAGAATAAAAGAGCAGGTGTGGCTACTCTAATATCTGACAAAATAGACTTTAAACCAACAGCATTAAAAAAAAGGACGATGATGGCCACTTCCTACTCGTCAAGGGAAAAATACAACAAGAAAACATCACTACACTAAATATGTATGCACCAAATGCAAGGGCCTCTCAGTTCATTAGGCATAAATTACTCAAAAGCAAAGCAGATATAGATGCCAACATCATAATAGTAGTAGATTTTGACACTCCACTGTCATCCCTAGACAGATCATACAAACAACAGAGAAGCAAGGAAATCAAGCTGCTAAATAGCACCATAGACAAACTAGGGATAACTGACATTTACAGAACATTCCGCCCCAAGGACACAGATTACACATTCTTCTCAGCAACACATGGAACTTTTTCCAAAATTGACCACATATTGGGCCATAAATTATCCCTCAGCAAATTCAGAAAGATCAATGTAATCCCCTGCATCATATCAGACCAAAACACATTAAAGCTAGAAATTAACAATGGGAGAGGATACAAAAATTTCAACAGATACTGGCGATGGAACAACTCGCTCCTGAACAATGAATGGGTCAAATAAGATATCAGACAGGAAATCCAGAAATTCCTAGAAACTAATGATAATGAGGACACAACCTTTCAGAAAATGTGGGACACAATGAAGGCAGTTCTAAGGGGGAAATTCATTACACTAAATGCCTTCATAACAAAGACAGAGAGGTCTCAAATCAACCAACTATTCTTACGCCTAAGGTCATTAGAACAGATGGAAAAATCCAACCGTAGGAACTCGAGATGCAAGGAAATAATTAAGATCAAAGCTGAGATTAATGACTTGGAAACAAAGAAAACAATTGAAAAAATAGACTAATCAAAGAGTCAGTTCTTTGAAAAAGTCAATATGTTCGACATACCCCTGGCTAACTTAATCAAACGAAAAACTGAGAAGTCCCAAATTAACAAAATAAAAATTGACAAGGGTGAGATCACAACAGATCCTGGAGAGATTGGAAGGATCATCAGGTCATACTTCCAAAACCTCTACTCCACAAAATTAGAGAACCTGGAAGAAATGGATAAATTCCTGGATACCTACCAACTTCCAAAGCTCAGACAAGAGCAGATAAATATCCTAAACAATCCAATAACAATCACAGAGATTGAATCGGTAATCCAGAACCTCCCCAAATGGAAAAACCCAGGTCCAGATGATTTCTCAGTTGAATTCTACCAAACCTTCATCATAAAACTGAAACCTCACTTTTTGAAGTTTGTCAGGGACATAGAAAAAGACGGTAGGTTCCCAAACTCCGTCTATGAAGCTACCATCGCCCTAATTCCCAAACCAGGCAAGGATGTAACAAAAAAAGAAAACTATAGGCACATATCCCTGATGAATTTGGATGCAAAAATCCTAAACAAAGTCCTAGCAAACCGAATACAAACCCATATCAAGTCTATAATTCATCCTGACCAAGTCAGCTTCATCCCAGGGATGCAGGGATGGTTCAACACATGCAAGCTGAAAAATATAATTCACCACATTAACAAACTCAATTGTAAAAACCACATGGTCATCTCAATTGATGCTGAGAAGGCTTTTGACAAAATTCAACACCACTTCATGATCAAAACCCTGGAAAGAATAGGCATAGATGGCCTATACCTCAACATGATAAAATCAATATACAGGTCTCCTAAAGCACAAATCATCCTTAATGGAGAAAAACTCAAGGAGTTCCTGCTTAACTGAGGAACAAGACAGGGGTGTCCACTCTCACCACTGCACTTTAACATAGTGCTTGAAGTTTTAACCCAAGCGATAAGACAGGAGAACAGCATAAAAGGGATACAAATCAGAAAGGAAGAAGTCAAACTATCCCTCTTTGCAGATGACATGATCTTATACATATCAGATCCAAAGAACAGTATCAGCAAACTCCTGAAGGTGATCAATGCCTTCATCAAAGTGGCAGGATTCAAAATTAATACACAAATATCAGTTGCCTTTCTATATACAGAAGACAAACAATTGGAAAAAGACATCAGAGAAACTGTCCCATTCTCTATATCCTTAAACAAAATCAAATACCTGGGAATATCACTAACCAAGGTAGTGAAAGATTTATATAAGGAAAATATTGAAACACTCAAGAGGGAAATAGAGGAGGATGTGACAAGATGGAAAGACATTCCATGCTCATGGATAGGTAGAATCAATATAGTAAAAATGGCAATCCTGACAAAAGCAATCTACAGATTCAATGCCATGCCAATAAAAATCCCAGCCTCCTTCTTCACATATATAGATAAAATAATCTCCAAATTTATTTGGAAGGGTAAGAGACCTCAAATAGCTAAAACTATTCTGAGTAAAAAAAAAAAAAAAAAACATATGCAGGAGGTATCACCATACCAGACTTTAAAACATACTACAAAGCCATAGTAACTAAAACAGCATGGTGTTAGCAGAAAAACAGACTGGCTGAACAGTGGAATACAATTGAATACCCAGTCTTTAATGCAAGTAACTTCAGCTTCTTAGTCTTCGACAAGGTTGCCAACTATGTAAGCTGGGTTAAAGATAGCATATTCAACAAATGGTGCTGGACAAATTGGATAAACACGTGTCGAAAAATGAAAATAGACCCACTCCTTTCACCATGCACAAAGATCAACTCCAAATGGATCAGAGGTGGAATTGCAAACATGTTCAACTGCTATGGAAAGCAGTGTGGAAACACCTGAACAGAAAGGACATAGAATTACCAATGGACCCAGCTATTCCTCTACTAGGCATCTATCCACAAGATGTCACATCTCGACACAGAAACATTTGTACAACTATATTTATAGCAGCTCAATTCATAATAGCCAAGAATTGGAATCAACCCAAATGCCCATCCATGGAGGAATGGACAGTGAAACTGTGGTACATTTACACAGTGGAATTTTACTCAGCTGAAAGGAAAAATGACATATGGAAATTTATGAAAAAATGGTCTGACTTCAAGCAGATCTTACTAAGTGAACACTCAAAAAAACAGAGAATCAAGCACCACATATTCTCCCTCATATGTGGTCCTTAACCAGGATAACTGTAAACTCTAAGCAGACTAGTAGAAAGAAGTGAGAAGTTTTGTTTGTATTTTCCAGGATGCAGCTAGAAGGCTGGGGCTCATCTAACCCTCTCAACTGACTGTAGACCGATAGCTGAAATCCTGGCTAGAGAGGAGCCACCTCAGTCATATTGTGGAGAATCCATATGGAACCCCGCAGAGAATTGATGGAATGAACAAGGGACCCACAGCCACAGCCATTCAATCAACACAGGATAAGCCAGTGAGACAGAAACCAATGATTTTCGACACAAAGACCCCTAAGCTCACAACATTAAAGCAGCCTTAATACTCATCCATCACAACTCAGGGAACTGAGCAGAAGAAGGGGCAGAAAGATTGTGAGAGCTGTGGTGGGGGAGATTATCAGAGGCATGGCACCCCTCAGTTACAACATACTAGGGCCAGGAGAACCTGGCTGAATACTAGGCTAATCATGGTCCCCTGTCACAAAGACTGATCCAGACGACCCATGGAGGAGGATATCCAGCTGATTGGGAATGGGGGAGGGGGGTACCTTGGAATTGGGTATAACAACTCATTGTTTGCCCACTAAATATGCAAGTCATTATGGACAATAAAAAAAGAAAAGAAAAAAGAAAAATAACTGAATAATAATCTACTCTGAGTTGATCTGCCCTCCTGGGATAGTACCACAGTCTACTTCCCTCTAGAGCTTATGGGAGTCATCACTAGCTACTTGATTTCTATAAGTCCATATTTGGACATCACACTATCTACTAACTTATAAATTCTTTTAGAGAAGGACTGCCCATTTCCTTTCTAAATGCTTATAAATGTTTCTTATATTTACCTATGTGGGTGGGCACTCTTACTAACTGTTTAAAGATCAAATATATAAAAGCATCTACTTAATAATGGTAAAGAGAAATTCAGATTATTTAAATCCCCTCCGCTAATATAATGCTTCTGTCCTGCACTTTCAATCAATTAGATGTGCATAACTGTGTTTGTTATTAACCACAAGAGAACTATTTGAGATGAGATGTGAATTCAATGTGAAAGAACTGAGTCATTGAAGAGCAAGGACTATCATGTTGAGATCATAGGAAGAATGCCACCATGTCTACTGTGAAGGGCCACATCCTCTAGAATGTTCCTCATCCCTCAGGTTTGTGGCAAACCCACTGAAGCTGTTCATTAAATGCCCCACAGTCAGTGTCAGATTTATGATTCACATCCCCTGACTCCAGCTAGAGTTGCATCCACAAAGATGAGTTAAACAGCAGAAATTGATTTTCTCACAGTTCAAGAGGCCAGGATTTCTATGTCAGGAGAATATTTGTTGGTGATGAAATGTCTTCCTGGATTATAGATGCTACTCTCTCTGTATCCTCCCAAGGTAGAAATAGTGCATCTCTTATGCGAGTGTGAATCCTGTCACGAGAGCACCTTCTCATGACCTTATCTGACCCAAATTCCTTCCCAAAGTCCCTCCTCCCAGCCCCCAAACAGCATCATATTGGGTGTTAGGGCTTGAATCATGCATACATCAGAGGGGACAAAAGCACTTGGACATAAGACTTGTCTGCACATTCTGTTATGGTGTCTTTATTCCCTTCCTGCCATCTCTAGTTCTCTCGCCATCTTGGTCCCAATGCATTCTACACAAAGAAACCTTTTATGGTGAGGATTATAACATCCCAGGAAGGGAATGTATACGGTTGAGTTTTTGGCAGTTTACATGCTGACTCGTGATGTGGTCAAATGTTGAGTGATTGTTTATAAAATGAGCGACTTCCATAGAAAAACTTAAAGAAAGATAAGAAAATTCAGAAATGTTTAATTCTATCTGTAGTGAGAGAAAGGAGAACAGCATAGACAGTATACCCCTAGAGCCCAGCTGAGGGAGGATTGCTAAGAACAACCTATAAAATGTGCTTTTAACTGGCCATAACTCAACTCTAGCCAGTTTTCCTTGATGCCTGATTCACGGTCTAGGGACTTCTTTGCCTGGTCATATCTCATTCTTGAGGATCCATCTTCACGATGCAATTTATTACCCAGGTAGTGGGCACTTGTTAGAACATGGAGCAGCCCTTACTCATCACTGGCTTGTCTTCCAGTGATGATTATTTTCCTCAGATATGTTACTGTTATTTCATTATCAATCATCTCAAGGTGCAGATCTTGATATGCTTCTAAAGGAGAGGATGTCACTCCCCTGTGATATAAGAAACATATTTGTAGCCTCTGTTCTAGCTTCTAGCATAGAGATCCGCAAAACTTTGTGTTTTCTGAAAGAGGGACATGCTGAAAATATCCTTTGTTCTAATATTGAGAGTTGGGTTCCAGTTCCCAACACAAAGATTCTAAATACTTTGGAATTTTCTAGGTATTAAGAATATTTTTTAATAAAAGAACTCTTAGTGTGTGACTGGATAGCATACACTAAGATTTGATGGGAGGACAAAGATTTGATGATTAGAAGCTCATAACATTAAGCAACTGTCCCCTCTCACCCCACAGTTATGAAGTGAGAAAAAAGACTAGAAATTGAGTTAATAATCAGCTATGCTGATGTGTGACATCGCTAGAAAAAATACCTCACTATGAGGTTCACAAAGCTGTTAAGTTGTCAGTGTGTCCATTCGCTGTATACACCATGTGCTATGAACATATATATGTTGGGAACTTGAAACTCACACAGTTCTATAGAGAACAAAGCTCATGTCCCTGGGACCTTCTGCATCTCTCATCTGGATCTTCACTTGCAGTCTTTCTAATAGATAAGTAAATTTTTGTGACTTCTGACAGCAATTACAGCCATTCTGAAGCCTGAGGAGGGGCTGGTGGTAATCACTTATTTGTGGCTTGTATAGAATTGCAGATATCCCAGACAGCCAATAGAAGCAACTTGTCTCCGAAATGAAGAATATTATGGGACTATACACTTCATCTAATTATGGGTAATATCAAAATTAAGCTGTGTATTAATTTATTAAAATTACGCCAGGCATGATAGTGCATGCCTTTAATCCTAACACTTGTAAGGCAGAGGTAGGAGGATGACCATAAATTTGAGGCCATCCTGAGTCTACATAACGAAGTCCAGTTCAGCCTGTGCTAGAGTGAGACCCTGCCTTGAAAAAGCAAAGTAAAAACAAAAACAAAAACAAAGAAGAAGAAGAAGAAGAAGAAGAAGAAGAAGAAGAAGAAGAAGAAGAAGAAGAAGAAGAAGAAGAAGAAGAAGAAGAAATGGAAGAAGAAGAAGAAGCAACAGTTCCGGAACACTTAGTAAATCCAGAGAAATTGGGAAATTCTTCATGTGAAAAACAGAAATTTGATATCAAATGTTTGTGAAGAGAGAAACAGCGTTACATAGATTTAATAAAAATAAGTGAAAGGACTATGCACTAAGACTAAGATAATATGAAAAAGTATGCCATAGTAAAAACATTAAGCAATGGCACACTTTCTGTTATTGTTATCAAGATTTTGCTTATCTACACATAACTGCATCACTTCCATTTGTTGCATTGCAAATGTGTTTCTGCCAACATCTAAGCACTGAATTGCAATTAGGTATTAGAAATACTGACATCCCTTTGTGATGGCAATTTTTCAGTTTTATTATCCTTTAGGACATCTGTCATATAGGCTTAGCTCATTTTTAACTGGTGGCAAGTGACTCTGTGAATGCATGTATGCAAATGAATGACCATATATATTACATACATACACTCATTGTACAAAGAGCTTTACAGTCCCTTCAGAGATGGAAATAGCATTAAACAATCTGCCCACTCTTAGGCAACTCATAACCATCCTTTCTTTGACTCATCTTTCCCCTTCCTCTACTCAGCAGCTCACACAGTAAGTTAAACCCCTCTCTATGAAAAATTCACACATGGAGAATATCCAGGTATCCAAGCACACAGAAGTCTAGGACAAAGGTCACAAAAACCACTTAGTAAACACAACTAGTACTTCTCCCGTTTTTTTGTTTTGTTTTGTTTTGTTTTTGCAGCTTTGTAGAGCCTATGTACATTAATTTGCCTGAAGATGCTGAATTGGCTTTATGGAACACCACTGCCACCTACTGGACTGCTGAGTTACTAAATTCCTGCAATTAATCACATGAAGAGGTTAAAACAATCAGGGTCGTTGCCAATTTCACACAAGGGCAACACACTCTCCTTGTAGCTGACTTTTACATATTTAAATTTAGAGTGGATAAGGGGTCACAGCTTGCTTCTCAGTGACTTGGCCTGCAGAAGTAATCTAAGCTCCCCAGGATTAATTTAATAGGTGTAACATATCTTGGTAGTAAAGAATGTCGACTTTGATATCAAAAGGGAGAAAGAAATTCAAGCCTCAAGTCTACTGTTTGTTAGCTGTAATATCATTCATTCCTTATGTCATGTTACCTGTCTAGACTCACATTGTTGAAAAGCCTTTAAAAAATAGAACAATGACAGTATATTTATAGGATTGGTAATACAATTAAATAAAATTTATTGGGAATTCCAAAATAGTTCCTAGAATATGGGAAGCAATTAGTGCATGTCCTTGAATATTTTGTGTATAGTTGTGCAATTCTTCTGATTGACATATTACTAAGTCCACTTCTTCTGTAGGCCTCTGTCTTCTCATTTACCTTACAGTTCCATTTAAAAGATGTGGTATTCCAGTGTAGAATACAACACAGTACTGGGACTCTGCTGGATCATTTGCATATGAAGCAGCTCCCTCTGTAAATGTCAGGTTTAAATCATTGTTGCTTCCCCATTCCACTCATTTTAAAAAGTCAACGTAAATCGGGTGTGGTGGTGCACACCTTTAATCCCAGCACTCGGGAGGCAGAGGTAGGAGGATCACCATGAGTTCAATGCCACCCTGAGACTACATAGTGAATTCAAGGTCAGCATGGGCTAGAGTGAGACCCTACCTCGAAAAAAAAAAAAGTCAATGTATAGTTAGGAGTCAATTAAATACAATAATCACTATTGTCAACATCATGGAATTTTAATAACTGTCCATTCAGTGCAACAGCCATCCATGAGATACAAAACATTAAGTCCCTGGTGGCTTTTCTCTATTGAAAACAGAATGCTTCAAATATATGTGTTCTCCTCATGTCAGCTCCATGCTAATCTTTTCTTTATCATGTCAGTTATGATTCATGTTGCCAAAGGGGATATTGCTCATTGTAATTCTGATCACCACCCTTATTCTCTTAAACTCGGTGGAAGATATTAAGAGGAATATGTAATAATTAAGCCACGATGCTGTTGAGTCCAATTAAGTTCAACAAACACTTAGTAAGCATTGTTCCAAAAATTCTTTCAACATTAATGTCTCTTATTTTAAAACATCCCTCTCATCGTATTGGTCTATTCAAGGGAGTTGGTATAGTCATGTACCATTATGTTAAAAGTCATCACTTCTCACACTTAGATTCTCTGCCCTGTAGAACTACAGACTAAGTTTCCTTAGCAAGCCCAGAGACGATGAGATCTTTAGGGGCAAATATTTCCTGAATTAGTTTAGGAGATGTTTACAGTTAGCCAGAAAAATGTTAATTTTATTCATTATTAAAATCTGTTAATAGTATCATTTTTGATGTTTTTCTCTTTCTTTGCAAAGATAGCTATATCCATTTACCAGAGTACTCTGTTTCTTTTTCACCCTTCATCTTATCATCATCTTTTATCCTCAAACAGATTGCACATCCATATATACATTATTTCTGTGATTTAAACATAAATATTAACATGTTTGTCACTACCACCTTAAACTCCAAAATCAATATTTATTTCCTTCAAACAAGAAAACCCATTTGAAGAATATCCCTTAATCCTTTCATCTTAAGAAACAGGAATGTGGATTGGTTGTCCGTATTGTCTTTAAAAAATATTCATAAACAGAGAGAGAATAGAGAAGAGGTACACAGAGAGAATGGGCACACCAGGGCCTCCAGCCAAAGGAACTCTAGATGCATGTACAAGTTTGTGCATCTGGCTTTCGGCAGTACTGGAAATCGAACCCGGGTCATTAGGTTTTTAAGACAAGTGTCTTAACCACTGAGCAATCTCTCTAGCCCCTTGTCTCTGTGTTTAATGTTCTCACATAGGGGCCCTTTCCAGGGAGATGAAGAGAGGATGATTCTCCCAGCTTTAAGCCACTAGAGATAGCTAGGTACTGTTCTCTTTGCATACCTCTCATGAATGAACCAGCCATTCTAGAGGTCAAATTCACCATCTCTCCAGGCTATTGTACTCCTAACCACCCTCAGGCTCTGGTACCTGGGCCAGTTCCCTGACCACTAAAGACAACTCCTTTACTCTAGCTGCAGAACAGATCAAATTATTTACATATGCAGCCTCCTTTTCCCTCACCAGTGTCTTGTTACAGAAATATCCATGAAAGTGCTTGTATTTTCTTCACTCACTCTAGGTCATGGATGGCCCTGGTGTTTCCTGGTAAGGATTTTGCATGGAGAGTCATAAAAAAGAAATGGTGTTTATAGCAGAGTGCTCTAGTGCTCTAATCCATTGATTTCATCCTATCTCAATGCTGACAAAACCTACTCTTTAAAACATTTACCTAGCACAGTCTTCTGGGATAGTGGAGAGTCTTGAGAGATAATTGTTCGAGTTATGGTGAAACTGTAAAGCCCACCCCTTTTTTTCTTACAAAGTAAGTGGTAAATGTCTGGTTTTAGCAGTTAGAATATTAGATTTCACAATTTGACAGTCTGCTTCTGAGCTGTGTGACAATGAGCAAATCAGTCATGTAAAATGGGAAGATGAGTGTTTATCCTTGATGGGTTTTCTATGAGAAATGAAATGAAAAACAACTCCTGAAAGTGTCTCCAATCTTGGCGAGTGTCATTGACTCACTTGCAACCTTTTGACATTAACACCACATCTGGGAGGTCAATGAGACCACTTTCACATTTACTAAAATGTCTTAGAACTCAACAAAGCCAAGGGTCTCTTCCAATGCTTCTAGCAAAGCTCAAATGCTCACTGCCATTTGTGATGTGCTCAATCATAAAGGACACATGTACAAATTAGCCCAAGACAGAGGCACATAAGCACTGCCCGGAGTCCCTCATGAGGACACCCCCTCCATTGTCCTTACTCATATAGTCTTCACTGATAGTTTTCCCTTTCTTCAGCATAATGTACTGGGAAGTTTATCTAACTCGTGATACCCAATTTTCTTGTTGGAGCTTGTTCATGTAGACATGGTTCCTATGAAAAGATTTAGACGTAAATCTATTCAGCAGTCAAACTGAGACCATGACACCATGACCTTCCCTAAACCTCCCACACTTACATCATGGCGCAAGGCAACCAGTGTTGCCCAAAGGAGGGGAAAAAAAAGAGACACTCTTATCAGATAATAACCACCATAGGCCCAGACTGTGGCAAAGGAACAGGTATTTTTTGGATAAAGGCAATTATTTTATCAACAAATCTTCTATTAGTTATCAAATGCATAATAAGCTATAATGTCATTGTTATTTTGTAGTACCAATTCATTCAAGAATAAAAGAATCAAATGTATGATTCTGTCTGGCATGAAGGATACTATGGAGGTATTATCATATTTGTATTCTTTTGGGATTTATTTTAGGGGCCAATAAAGCTACCTACAGGTTAATAGGGTTTTTTAGGCCTTTCAAGATAATAAAGTGTAGCTGATTAAAACTTCCAGCCTTCATTTGACTCTCCTCTATTCTGTCCTTTGAGTTTATCCCTTGAATGAACTTGGGTGTCTACAGACCTTTTTCGACACATATTTAGAGTTGACCCCTGGGGCTGTTTTGACAGATGGTTGATCTCATTCATTATACATAGGGTCTTAGTATTCCTGCTTTTAGTGTAATATTATTTCCACCTTTTGTGGGATGACATAACAAGTACTTTCCATAATCTAAAGAAGACCTTTACCAGATATTAAGGCCTATATAAGATATTTTAGCATTCAGAGAAATTATTATATGTTTTATTGAAATGTTACTTGGTAAAATATCTCTATTGTCAATAATTAGATACATTGCATGAGAAAATCTTGTGGTGGTACCCCCATTTTCCTCCTCCCTGTCCCCAACCCATTGGGGGCTCTCCTCGGTGGGCATACATGGTGTAGGGGGCTATGAATTGCACAAGAGGTAGTTTTGCTTTTGCCTTTCTGTGTTGTTATTGAGAGGGGTTATTTTCACAAGCCAAGTTTAAAACATTTTACAAAATTCAACTCTAGGTAATGTCTATTTCCCCAAGTCTGAAAAGATACTTTCTTTGTCATAAAACAAAAAGACAGGTAAGAATATTATTGCCAGTCTCGATGCAAAACTCCAAACTAACTTGCTTGTGGCTATGAAAATATCTCCTTTAATCTTGGTGACTCAATCTAAAAGAATTTGTTTTCAAGCTGGACATTGCTTAATAGCACTTGGCATTTGTTGGGGCTGAGCATCGACCCGGGGACCTCGAGCTTTGCTTGTGTCTTAGTGAGATCCTACAGAAATCTCATACAAAATATGGTGCAGAAAGCCTCATGGGCTGCTGCTAGTGTGGAGGCTCTGGGTCTGATTAGCAGTTGTGGCTCTGCAGTTGGGTGTCTCGGTCACTCCGAAGCCAGCCTGTTTTTGATCTCAGCCAGCTGCTCTGCTAAAAGGGGCAAAGTAGTCATCTCATTGTCGACTTTTCAGATCCATGAAAAGAAAGGGTATTTTCGTTGTTTTTTTTTTTTTTTTTCTGGCATCGGCTGTATATTCCACTTCTAAATATGACTCTCATGGAAGAGTCACCAATAATGTTTTCAAGGATGAAAGGCTGGGTTGAGAGCTGCCTGACACTGTGCTTGCAAAGCCTTAGTCCTCTGAAAATATTCACTTAAAATAAGAACCAACTCAATCAAAAGAACCTATGTAAAACCCTATGAAAATGGATTTGAAGATAAATTTTTATAGGAAATGTATTAAATGCTGTTGTAGCTTTGTTGATACTGCCACAAAGAACCTGACCACAAAAGCTTCTTGTGGAGGAATGAGTTTACTATGGCTTAAGGAAACTCCATCCTGGCAGGGAAACGATGGCATGAGTAGAAGGTGGACATCATCTCCACCACAGTAATGTAAACTGTGGCAGGAAGGTGTGCCAAAGACAGGCAAAGGGAAGCTGGCTTATAACCCCCATAAGCCCGCCCCCAACAGCACACTTCCAACTAGGCAGCAATTCCAAAATTGCCATGAGCTGGGGATAGAGCTTTCAGAACACATACATTTGTGGGGAACACCTGAATCAATCCATCAGAAATGACATATTAAAAAAAAAACTATCATGTGAACTAGTCATTCATTAATTAATCCATAAAATATGAAGCATTCTATGTTAATATAAGCCATAAACATAATCTGAGGTAAATGGAAATTGCCAAAAATAACTTTCTGTCCTCCTAGGGCAGGGGCAGGTCCGAGTTCCCTGATGGCTGTCAGTGGCCAGCGGGTTAGGCAGAAGGAGCATGTAGTCAGCATAGAAACCAGCTATTCAGATGGCTAACTTTCCTATTCATCTTTTGCCATTTGTGGATCTGTCAGCTTCTCTGAAACTCCCAAGATACAAAAGTGTTTTCTCTGACAGAAGAGATAATGCAGAGAGTCTCCT